>JADBJO010001323.1:77654-87654 GCA_016801955.1 Conus betulinus | reverse complement strand
TTCCCGAACATACTAGAACCAATGCAATCGAGTTTACGAGCACCTCCTAAACTTTCTATGACCCTATTTTTCCGTTTCTACAAGTCTCTGATTCTGCAATTTTCAAACTCAGCCTTGTTGTGAACATCGTGCCTTAATATTTGTAAGAAATAGTTACCGTTACTTCTATAGCACTATGAAACCATTTCTCAAGGCGGAACAAGTGTCCATACTTTCCAAATACCATCACATTAGTTTTCTTACAGTTAACATCTAGAAGCAGACGATCTACCTCTTGTGTCAGTTTATTCAGTTGATTTTGGAGACCTACAGCAGCTCAGGACAATAGTATTACACCATCTACAAATGACACGAGAAAACATCCAACCACTCATTTCATTAATCAAAAGAATGAAAACATCAGAAGGCTTAGTAAACATCCCTGCTTCGCTCTCAGTGAACAGTCAAAAATATTCGAGTAAACACACCTATCAAACACTCATATTTAATAAAGAATAATGAACAGCACGAAGAGCTGTCACCCGCACCATTTTTACGTTGTACTTCACAACATGTTTAGATACAAGGCGTCAAAGGCCTTTCTAAAGTCCAAAAAGTCAATGTGCAAATTATAAATAAAAATATTTTGTATTTTTCAACAAACGCGATTGAATTAACGCAAAGAAAATGAAGACATGGTCTATGGCGCTGTATCCTGATCAGAACACAGCTTGTTCTTCAATTATTTTCCCCTCGTATTCTGCTCATCTTGTTAGTCTTTTATTCAAAATATGGGTGTAGAAATATGAGTGTGAAAAATGTGAGTATAAAAACATAAGTGTAAAAAATATGAGTGTAAACATATGAGGGTAAAAATATGAATATAAATTTAACTAACAATGCTTACCAGTCCCACTCTCCACGATAATGATCCAGGTTATTGGTTTTATGAACAGGAATAACAGTGGAACCGGCCCAGGCTACATGGAAAACCCAATCGTTAATTTAATAGTATGGTGAATAATATGTAGCGCGAGGAAATCGATCCTGACCGAGTTAACACGTTTCAACATTTCACTCAAAAGTCTACAACGGCTCACACTTTTTCCCCGAGATCAAATTTCTTTTGCTTCTTCATTTCTTCAAATTGGATCCCTGGCATCCTCGAATGGATCCGCAAGCACAGGTACAAAGATTTACACCTACATTTTATACTGTTTACATTACGATTTCAGTTTTTCAGCAACTTATTTCCATATCACACTTTCTTTTCGTTTTACTTTTCTACACTTCGCTCGCTGCATTGGGATGCTGTTGGGTTCTGGCTTTGAACCCTTGGTGGTGAGAACACCTCAGAATTACAGACTGTAGTGTATCTCCATTTGATGCCAAGGGAGCACAGACACAATCAGCCGTGCCTCCTTGATGAACCCGATCCAGCGCACGAAAGGTCTCGGAGCAGGTGATGTAAATGGTTCTGTCTTCAAGATGGATTACAATGGTCTCTATCTGCTGCTAGTGAAGAAATTAAAATTTATGATATATTTCCCCTGATTTTTCTCGCTCATTTTCTTTCATCCCCCATTTCTTCTGGCCCCCCCCCCCCCCCCCCCCCGCACTTCTTTCAAAAAAAAAATTTGCCAAATCATTAATGTCATGATGGAAGAATTGCAAGCCTTCACTTCACTTTGTTTCCCCCACTAGGAAATTGTTACATACTCATACGTGCGCGCGCGTGCGCACGCACACACACACACACACACACATCATATACATATATATATAAAAATATTATTCGAGTATATATATAGATATATATATAATAAAATATTTCTTGCAGTCTTTGCAACACCAAGCTGCTCTGTAAGTTGCTGGAATGGTGCTCGGTTACTTATCCTTGGAATTTATCAGTCAATTATAATTCAGTCCCTTGCGGATGCACTCCAAGAACTGGCTCTCAGCACTTGTGTCTTAAGAGGTTATCTTTGTATATTTTCTAATTTTCACTAGAAAATGTAGCTTGTGTTGCTCTTTTCATGATTTTCTTTTGCTTCTTGGGTGGCACCTTTGGTTTTTTTTTTTTTTTTTTTTTGAAAACTCAACAAACATACTATGGTATTGCACACCAGCCTTTTTCTGGATAGCATTCTTCTTAAAACCGAAAAGGCAGAGGAGTGACGTTACCACTTTCTACGGTCATGTCACTGAGGAGAAACAAGTAGATTTCGAAATACGGTATCTGACCAAGAGTTATCCGACCAAGAGTTATATTTCGAAATACCGGTATCTGACCAAGAGTTATATGTTAGTGAGTTTCCTCTCTATTGGAGAGTGTCTCGTTCTTGGAGACTGTAAGCTTGTTGAAGACTCATTTGAGAAGCATTTATTATTCTCCACTCACCCTCCCAAGCACATACTGTTGCTTAGGCAGAATTAACTGCCACTGCAGATATGAATGCTTATCTTCTCCTGCTTCTTCACTCTAAAACATAAGAGCACGTTTTGTTTTATAATTTAATATATATATATATATATATATATACATAGTGTAATCCGTCTATTCTCCCACCACCCTGAAGAATGGGAAAACTGAGGAAAGGGGCGGAAAGAAACACTTCTATATGGACAGCGCGGTGTTTTTTTTTTTTTCAGGTACATGGCATGAGTACATTATACACCTTTCACATATTGACATTCGTTTGCACTGAAATAGTGTATCCATCATTTACGATGACAAATTATTTGGAAGAAGTAACAAGTATCACTTTGGGAAAGTATGAAAACTGTATGTTGGTGGTAATATCATAACATACATGAGGATAGGCATCAATAATATGACTTATCAATGTAACTAGTGGCGGTCTGCAAAATATGTGAACAATTTTCTTCTGGAAAGGGGCGTGGAGAGAGAGAGAGCACATCAACGATGTTGCTGGTCCCACCATGATCAGTTTCTCTTTCGTATGGGGGGGGGGGGGGGGGGGGGGGGTACGGTGCAAGGGGATGAAAGTGGAGGCTCACTGGAAAATTATTTCTGGCACAGGTGAACAGTCAAAGACATTTGTTCACGGAGTCGGCTGACCACTTGTGGACGCCGTCATTTGTGTGTGTCTGTTAACCTGAAAGGTATGTCCACCATTCTGCAACACCCCTGACAACATTGACTCGGTGCCTCGGGCTACGCAGCTGTCATGATGGTTTTTTTTCCTTCCTGCTGAACACCGACCGCCTGTTTGTGGCTTCATAGGTAAAAAAAACCCCAAAAAACAATTTTTTCCCGCCAGGGAAAGTAATAGCTGGTATCGACTAGAGTTGCTTCCCTTGTGCTTTCTATAAAGACTAAGGAAAACAACACGTCAAGATTATTTTCACTAAGAAGCTGTACTGTTTTGTAAAAAACATGTTTCTTCGTAATAGTTATTAATCCGTGCCAGTAATTTCAGAATTCACATTCAATGCCAGGTCTGCACAATATTGACCCTATCAACAGCAGTTTCACAGTGTTCGCATTCTGTAACGAGTTTATACTAATCTTATCAATGATGGCACAGCAATTTCAGTGTTCACGTTTTGTAACGAGTTTATACTAATGCTACCAATGATGGCAACAGCAATTTCAGTGTTCGCATTCTGTAACGAGTTTATGCTAATCCTATCAATGGTGGCACAGCAATTTCACAGTGTTCGCATTCTGTAACGAGTTTTATGCTAATCCTATCAATGATGGCAACAGCAATTTCACAGTGTTCGCATTCTGTAACGAGTTTATGCTAATCCTATCAATGGTGGCACAACAATTTCACAGTGTTCGCATTCTGTAACGAGTTTATGCTAATCCTATCAATGGTGGTGCAACAGCAATTTCAGAGTTCACTTTGAGTGGCAAGCTTGTACTAATGCTATCAATGATGGCAACAGCAATTTCAGAGTTCACTTTGAGTGGCAAGCTTGTACTAATGCTATCAATGGTGGCAACAGCAATTTCAGAGTTCACTTTGAGTGGCAAGCTTGTACTAATGCTATCAATGGTGGCAACAGCAATTTCAGAGTTCACTTTGAGTGGCAGCTTGTACTAATGCTATCAATGGTGGCAACAGCAATTTCAGAGTTCACTTTGAGTGGCAAGCTTGTACTAATGCTATCAATGGTGGCAACAGCAATTTCGCAGTGTGTACATTCTATGTTTGTACTAAAACTATTAATGATGGCAACAGCAACTTCACAATGTTCACGTACAATTATTATTAATACTAGCAACAGTAATTTCACAATGTTCACGTACAATCATTATTGATACTAGCAATAGTAATTTCACAACGTTGACGTTCTATGGGCAGTTTGTACTAATCCTATTACTAATGGCCACAGACCTTGACTCTGCCCTCTGGTCATAATGGGCACAAACACTGGACAGGGTTAACCGTGGACCCTACTCATGTTTTGGCCAGGTTTGGTGAAATTAGCATCAATAATTTTGAAGCAATCCTGCTGACAGATAAACGAACAAACAAACACACATCAGCCAGCAGACGCCATTGAAAAGAGAACCTCTGTGATGGAGGTGTTGAATATTGTGTGAAAGGCTTAACAGTGACGACCTCACTAGCAGTGTCACTTTGAAGGAAGAGTTTGGCCCAGGACACACACACACACACACACACACACACACACACACACACACACACACACACACACGCACGCACGCACGCACGCACGCGCACGCACGCACGCACGCACGCACACACACACACACACACACACACACACACACACACACACACACACACACACACGTGGTGCACACGTGCTTTTCGCATTTCTCACCCTTAGCAGAACTCGAGTTGTGACCAAATAATGCAAACAGCGAAAGGAAAAGAAGATGGGGGGTAAGGGAAGTCACCACTCCAGCGGCCATAGCTGAGAAACTGATCACACGGCTCAGGAGATCCAAGGCCATGACAGCTGCCATGTGAACTACCCAGCCTCACACAACGCAGTGTGTCTCTAGTCATTGATTTTCTGTGGTGGCCAAGGCAGGAAAGTCCACTCACCTGACATACGCGGGGACACCTTGGATGACACCGAATGTCGTCCACTACCTTGAAGGTCAGGAGCAACAACACAACAACAACAACAACACACAGACGCTTGTCACTCTGCCGTGCTGTCCACCCTGAACCGCTGCTGGCCAGTCTGCCTCGATCAACATGTCGGTGCACGTCAACAGGAAGGCTGGGCACTGGGACACAAGATATGGAAGGAGGGTGGGAGATGGGGGGGGGGCTGCAGTAAAGGGGGGTGGGTGGGGGGAGGGTGGGGGGAGATCACAGTGACAGCTTTGGAAGCAGTAAGAAAAAAAAAAGAACTCCAGAAGGAAAACGAGAAAGAAAACAACAAGAAGAGAGCGGCTAGTGTGGAATTATGGAAGAGAGAAGCGATTGAAGGCTGTCGCCTGGAAGAGTGGGATTGGGGTCGGCGTTGACAGGGGAACACAGGATGCCAAGGATGGGGACATTGATCTGCACACACGGCGGGAGTTCCAGCGCCAGCCACACGGCGAGAGCGCGTGCGTGCGTGCAAGAAACAGACCTGATTGTTGACGGTTATTGGAGAATGCAGCACCTGCATCTCCCGGCGCACACCCCCATCCCACCTCTTTCTCTCTCTGTCCCCCTGCCTCTCTCTCTCTCTCTCTCTCTCTCTCTCTCTCTCTCTCTCTCTCTCTCTCTCTCTCTCTCTCTCTCTCTCTCTCTCTATCTCTGCCTCTCTCTCTGTCTCTCTGTCCCTCTCGCTGTCTCTCTATCTCTCTGTTTGTCCTCCTTCCTTTCTCTGCGTGTATCTGTCTCTGTCTGTCTGTCTGTCTTTCTCTCTCTGCCCCTCTCTCTGTCTCTGCCTCTCTCTATGTCTTCTCCCTCTCTCTGCCTCTATCTGTTTGTGCCCTCTCTATCTCTCTGTCTCTCTCTCTCTCTCTCTTGGTCTATCCTCTCTCTCTCTCTCTCTCTCTCTCTCTCTCTCTCTCTCTGCCCCCCCCCCCCCCCCCTCTCTCTTCCTCCTCCTCCTTCCCTAATGCCCTTCCGTCTTGCTTTTCGGAGAGGTTTTTTTTTTTAGAAAACTGTGGGATTCGGATAGTGATGTGGGATTCGGATAGTGATGTACGATTCGGATAGTGATGTGGGATTCGGATAGTAATGCGGGATTCGGATAGTGATGTAGGATTCGGATAGTAATGCGGGATTCGGATAGTAATGCGGGATTCGGATAGTAATGTGGATTCGGATAGTAATGTGGGATTCGGAGAGTGATGCTGATAGTGGGAAATGGAGCAATAAGGAAGGGGGGGGGGGGGGGGTGGGAGGTGGGTGGGGAACCTATGAAGGGAGGGAAGGGAGCAAAAATAGGGCGGAGGGTTAGGGAGGGGAGGACTGTAGGGGTGGCGGTTCGTATCGACTAGTTTCTCAGAAGGACACAATCCTCAGTCGACACCCAGTGGACAAACTCAAGTCAGGACAAGTGACGCACCCAAGATTGCTGAAGAATATACCAGTTTTCTTGACCATATAGTCTCAAACGCTATGACATTGCTGAAGAATATATCAGTTTTCTTTTGTTGACCATATAGTCTCAAAAGCAATCACATCGCAAGAAATTGCCAAAAGCGACAAAGATCCGACGCTAGAAGCCGTTCGGTTTGCCGTGAAAACAGGTGTTTGGCAAACCATATCAGACTTCACACCTGATTCGTCTGATTTCCAAATCTTCTACACAGTTAGCAGTGCACTGTCAGTCTGTGAAGAGCATCACGTGATCCTGAGGGGAATGCAGGCTGGCGTACCAAGAAGTCTTCAACGGTCAGCTGTACACAGTGCACACGAAGGCCATCATGGCGTCATCAAAACAAAGAGTGTGGGAGTGAGTTCTTTAATTTAGAGTCTGTTCACACTTGTGACAGTAGACTTATAAAAAAACAACGGAAAAAATAGGAGAAGGAGAGCGTTTATAAAAATCCGTTAATTTGATGCATGGGAAGCACTTCTGCTGTTTGCACAATTTTTCTGTTTTGTGTGTTTATAGAATCATGAGCAGTTCGACCTCTATTCCAGCATTTTGGAAAAATTAAACGTGTTTAGTGATAAATGATCTAACATTTCGTTAGAAATTCCATCCAGCCCAACTGATGTTTTTCTGCTGCCGAGATTAGAGATGGAATCTTTTAATTTCTTCTATCGTGATTGCAGCATTAATAGACAGATTTCTTGCCTGCTCCGAGTCTTCATCACAAAGATTAACTCTCAATCTGCTCTGTACTTTCCATCTTCGTGCCATAACCCATCACTGCGGTTATTATTTGCAAACATGTCAGCAAAGGCTTCGGCTTTTTCGTAATTAGATGGCAGATCACAATGAGGTAATGTATTGGATGCTGTGGCAGTTTTACGCCGTTCTTCGTTGTTTTCAGTTTTCCTCATACTTTCTGAAGATCTGTATGATTTGAAACGTCATTTGTACAAAAAGATGACTAGTATTCTGTTTTTACTTTCATGCATTTTCCTGTTGCATTTATTGTTGGCTTTTTTTCATTAGATATGTAGTTTAGACAAGCATGCTGTCTGACAAGCTTCATTCCACCAAATGTTACCGACCTGTTTTTTGATGTTATTGACTTATACTTGGGAATGGATTCTCAGCGGCTTGCAGAACAGCTTTAGTAAACATCGTGTATGAGGTGGCAACATCCAGATCAGGAGTTTCGAACCCATCATAAGAAAGTAATATGTTGTAATTTCATTCCAGTCAGCACGTTCTGTAGTTATATTTTGTAACCTTGTCTTCTGTTGAGTCTGTAACTGATGGCTGATCTACTTCAAACCTGGTCACAAGCGGTATATGATGACTGTTAAGAGGATCATCTATTGGGTTCCAGGGACAAAAGGGTGTTAACTCAGGTGACGCCAATGTGAAGTCAATGGTGGTGGCTCTATGATTAGGATTATTGGGTGTGCGTGTTATTCGCCCATCATTTAGAAGACAGAGGGAAGAATCCAAAAGATTTTCAACAAAACGGTTGTTTGTAACTGTTTGACAGTTGACAGAAAGGCGAGTGAGCATTTAAAATCACCCGTGATTAAGAATCTTTTATTTTGTTCTGCTTGTAGCATAGAATCTACTCAGTGTTCTGCTCATTTGGACCAAGGGGTAGGTAGACAGAGACAATGGTTAACAGTTAAGAATTGAATCCAAACAGTTACAGCACAAGAATTTAAGTTAGGTGTATCAGATAGTGTAGGACTGGGGCAAAGAGTGTAAGAAACCTCCTCACGTACATAAATAGCCGTAGAGACTTTTCCGGTGGTATCATCCTTTTGATGGATTGGTGGATAATAGTAATGATCTATCTTTGGCAGCTCTTCTTTTCGTACTCCCAGTCTTATAGAACAGGGAGTACTTTACAATGGGAACGAAGAAATGCTGTCTGTGTGTCTCTGTCTGTCTGTCCGTCTGTCTGTCTGTCCATGGTGAAAATGTGTTCCACTCGCTCCCAGACAAAACTTCTGGGCCGATCTTCCTGAAAATTTGTAGGTATGTTCATTATGGTCACGGATGATGCCCGATGTTTTATTGTACCAGAATAGCCGTTATTAAGGCTATAACGGCCCAAAACGGTTTTCTTCTTTATGGAATATCTCAGAAAGTACTTGGCTGATTTATAAGGGGTTTGGATGATCTTGTGACAAATCAGAACCTCTTTCAATATGTAATGACGTAAAGGCTGAAATCGATTAAACAACCGTTAAAACCGTTATTTTGCCGTTATTTCTTATATATAGGTAGATTTTAAGGAAATTTGGTATATAGAAAGGTTATCACACACACATGGCACTTCTATATACTGTTTCAAAATTTGACCGTTAAAAACCGTTATTCTTGACATATTGTCCGATTCAGATGAAATTTGGTATGTACACAGATTTTAGCCCAGTGAGGACTAAAATACCAATTTCAAAAGTGTACATCAGTTATATAACCGTTAAAACCGTTATTTTGCCGTTATTATTTGTATATTGGTGGATTTTAATGAAATTGGTCTATAGAAAGGTTATCATACGCAAATGGCACTGCCATATACTGTTTCAAAATTTGACCGTTAAAAAACCTTTTTTCTTGACATATTGTCCGATCTGGATGAATTTGGGTAGGTACATAGGCTTTAGTCCCAGTGAGGACTAAAATACCAGTTTTAAAAGTGTACCTCGGTTCCAATAACCGTTAAACCGTTATTTAAGATAAATTGGGAGTGCGTTTATATGCTTTGTATCTTTGTTAACATTCAAGGACTGAAAAGACAGAATCTTGTGATCGTGTTGTGCAAGATGTTGAACTAAACAGTATGAATTTTAACAATGGAACGACAGTTCCACTAGAATATATAAAAAAATGTTTTCATTAGTTCCACTCATTATTGGGGAACAATTACATCATGTTAGATGAGAAATCAAGGTAATCTCAGAGATTCACGCATGCTAAGAGGGGTACAATTGAACAGAAAAAGTAAAGCAAAGAAGGTGCAAGAGAACAAAAGTACAGAAGTATGTAAAAATAATCTGTATGTGTTTTAAATCAACAAATTCCATATATACTAATTAGACATAGATGTCTAGTGGGCATACAGTCATTCATGGCGAAGAACAATGGGAAATGCTCAGCTTCGTAAATGGCAGGGAATCTTGATCTCGGAGACAAAAGTTATTACAAGTGTTGATGAAACATGTCCCAGTCACTCAAAGCATAGGAGCGGTTGTGCCAGGCGTGGTGTTGAGGACCAGGTCTAGACTGATGTGCAGGCCGTTTCGGGGTTTCCCACACCAGGTTTCGGACACGTCGTCCGATGTTGCCAGCTAGTATGCTGGTGCCTCTTGTAGTGGGGTGAATGTCGTTCTTGACGTGATGTTTCTTCATGTTGTCATGTTTGATGAAAGAGATGTTGCCTACCCCAAGCAGTTCGGACATAGTGGCAGCATTGACT
>JADBJO010001323.1:70154-72654 GCA_016801955.1 Conus betulinus | reverse complement strand
ACTTCTTCTGATTTCAGTTCCTTACTCTGCTCCATTTTTTTTTTAAACGTAATTTACATTTTTCCACTGTTTACTTCTTTCCTATTTTTCCAGTGATATGTATTTACTTGTCTTAATTGTAGTCGTTTATCCCTCTGTCATTTTTAATCGTTGAAATTTTTATTTTTGGTTCTGTAAGTTTTTTTTTTTTAACTTGTAATTATTTGCACATCTTTGATTGCACGTTCTTTATCTTATTTTGATCCACCCACCCACCCTCCTGTCCTCAGCACACAAGCCATTTTCAAGTCCCAACTAGCTTTGGATTTACTATACTCCATACGGTTTTCAGTGGCCTGTAGGAAATCAGCGTAGCTAATGGACATTTGTCTTTAGTTCGTCTGTCTGTCTATCTGTCTCTCTGTCTGTCTGTCACTTGCATCTAACCATCGAGCTGTCTGTTCGTGTCTCTGTATGGCTGGGCTAAAGAATGACAAGTACCTGCGATGGCCTTGTGGCACGTGACTCCCGAGCACTGGGCCGGCTGGTTGACGTGGACAGTGGTGGTTGTGGTCATCGTCACCAAGGGACATGAATTACAGGTGCCTGAGCCACCGATCAGCACCAAGGAGGACGACATGAACAGCAAAATAATCAAATCCATTGTAATGTTGACATGTAAGCATTATCCAGACTCCTCATGAAACATCCGAATTCCATGTAACTGGTTTTTGCGCGATTACATCATTACTTGTAGTTACGCTAAGATACCATAGCAAGTACTCTTTGCACAAGAAAGGTTACCAGCCTTCAAAGTATTACTTTGGTGTGGAAAAAAACTCAGGCAACGAAGTCAAAAATTAATATGAGTGCTATCACATTTTGGTTAGATTAGTTTCTTCCTCAAGTGATAATGAACAGGGTAACAAAACAAGAGTACGAATTTCATGCTACTTTAGATTTAATCTGCTACAGTAACGAGCTTGCAGTTCTTGTTCATATTCAGTCTGAGAGAGAGAGAGAGAGAGAGAGAGAGAGAGAGAGAGAGAGAGAGAGAGAGAGAGAGAGAGGCGCAATATCAGTATTTCACCCAGTATACCCCACTGGAAGGGGATTTATGAAGTGGAAACAAATTGAGAAATGTTATGAACCTTGCTGAACAAAAATATACACATAATGTGCCTGAGAGAGAGAGAGAGAGAGAGAGAGAGAGAGAGAGAGAGAGAGAGAGAGAGACAGACAGACAGACAGACAGACAGACAGATGGACAGACAGACAGATGGATGGACAGCCAGCTAGGCAGACAGACAGATAAAAACAGAGAGGCTGGCAGACAGACAGACAGACGGACAGACAGACAGACAGACAGACCTTGCTCGCACTGATCTCCTGTGTACCCTTCAAGGCAGTCACAGGTGTAGGTGGAATCATCTTCATTGATGCACGTTCCTCCGTTCTGACAGGGCCCAGAGTCACACGGCATCACCGCTACCAACAGGTCACAGGTCACAGGTCACACGTTAGCGGCAAGCTGAACTGATGTCAGTGCATAGACATTGTCTTTGTTCTTTGCGCCTAAAAAAAAAAAACAAAAACTTTTACCCCAGATGGAGGTGAGAGTCTTGGAAAGGTGTTCTGTGGACGTCCGACCTACAGAAATGAATGTAAAGAAGGCCGGGCTACAGAATTAACACACTAAAGGCCAGGCTACAGAAATGACTGTAAAGAAGGCCAGGCTACATAAATGATTGTAAAGAAGGATGGGCTACAGAAATGACTGTAAAGAAGGATGGGCTACAGAAATGACTGTAAAGAAGGCCGGGCTACAGAAATGACTGTAAAGGAGGCCAGGCTACAGAAATGACTGTAAAGAAGGTCAGGCTACAGAAATGACTGTAAAGAAGGCCAGGCTACAGAAATGACTGTAAGGAAGGCCAGGCTACAGAATTAACAGTAAAGAAGGTCAGGCTAAAGAAACAACACTATAGAAGGCTGACCTGCAGAAATGATGTTAAAGAAGGCAACCTACAGAAATGACCTTAAAGAAGGCGACCCACAGAAATGACCTTAAAGAAGGCCGGGCCACAGAAACAACAGTAAAGAAGGTCAGGCTACAGAAACAGCACTATAGAAGGCCAGGCTCCTGAAACAACAGTAAAGAAGGTCAGGTTACAGAAAAAAACACTAACGAAGGCTGGGCTACAGAAACAACAGTAAAGAAGGTCAGACAGAAACAGTACTATAGAAGACTGGACTACAGAAACAACAGTAAAGAAGGTGAGGCTACAGAAACAACACTATAGAGAATGCCAGGCTACAAAAAGAACAGTAAAGAATGTCAGGCTACAGAAATAACTCTATAGAAGGCTGGGCCCATAGAAACAGCACTATAGAAGGCTGGGCCACAGATACAGTACTAAAGAAGGTGAGGCTACAGAAACAACACTATAGAAGGTAGGGCCACAGAAACAACACTATAGAAGGTAGGGCCACAGAAACAACACTATAGAAGGTAGGGCCA
>JADBJO010001323.1:60154-65154 GCA_016801955.1 Conus betulinus | reverse complement strand
ACATGTACCCTTTCTTTGCATTTCTTATCTTCCGTCCAACCCCATACTTTGGAACCATATGTCAGAATGGCTTACCTCCAAACATTTTTATAGAATATATTTGGAGAGAGAGAGAGAGAGAGAGAGAGAGAGAGAGAGAGAGAGAGAGAGAGAGAGAGACAGAGAGAGACAGACAGACAGACAGACAGACAGACAGACAGACAGACAGACAGACAGACAGACCCTTGCTCGCACTGGGCTCCTGTGAACCCTCCAGGCAGTCACAGGTGTAGGTGGAATCAGCTTCATTGTTGCACGTTCCTCCATTCTGACAGGGGGTAGAGTCACACGGCATCACCTCTATCAACAGGTCACAGGTCACAGATCACAGGTCACACGTTAGCGGCAAGCTGAACTGATGTCTGTGTGTAGACATTATCTTTGTTCTTTGCGCTTAAAAAAATCTTTTCCCCCAGATGGAGGTGAGAGCCTTGGAAAGATGTTCTGTGTGGATGGACGACCTGCTGACATGATTTTACAGACGGCCAGGCTATAGAAACAACTATAAAGAAGGTCAGGCCACAGAAACAACACTTATGAAGGCAGGGCTACAGAAACAACACCATAGACGGGCCGAGCTACAGATATAGTACTAAAGAAGGCTAGGCTACAGAAACAACTGTAAAGAAGGTCAGCCTACAGAAACAACACTTATAGTACTAAAGAAGGCCAGGCTACAGAAAAACAACTGTAAAGAAGGTTAGGCTACAGAAACAACACTTACTGAGGCAGGCTACAGAAACAGCACCATAAAAGGCGGGCTACAGATATAGTACTACAGAAGTACTACAGCCGGGCTACAGAAAAGACTGTAAAAAAAAGTTCAGGCTACAGAAACAACACTTATGAAAGCCAGGCTACAGAAACAACACCGTAGAAGGCCGGCTACAGATATCGTACTACAGAAGGCTGGGCTACAGAAAAGACTGTAAAAAAGGTCAGGCTACAGAAACAACATTTATGAAAGCCGGGCTACAGAAACAACACCGTAGAAGGCCGGGCTACAGATATAGTCTTCACCTGTCTTCACCACCCCTCCATTTTGTTGTTTTGTGTTGTTGTCCGCATCAATATCTTTACGATTGCATATATATGCCTGTTCTCGTCAAGCCTTGCACACAAAGGCATACGTGTGTATCACGCACACCATAATCCTGTATGTTCATGGCATAATTTAGCTTCGCATGAAGAGATTGGAAGAACAGGCACTGCCTAAAATCTCAGTCCCTGATCGAAAAAAAAAAAAAAAGTAAAGAATGTTGTTACGTTGTGTATTGAGAAAATCATGTAAATAAGACATCACTAAGAGGTTACTGGTCAAAATCAATAGTTTCAAAGGCGGATGGTTTTTGAAAAACGTATACTGGTAGACAAAAAGTACACACGAAAAAGAAAGATATACCAGCTAAAAAAAAAAAAAAAAAAAAAAAAAAAAAAAAGGATTGGAACCATGATTTTACAGAGACTAAGTGCCTAGGAAACTTAGTAGTGATACCTATGAATGTCTTTCATGCAGACAATGTACCCTTTCTTTGCATTTCTTATCTTCTGTCCAACCCCATACTTTGGAACCATATGTCAGAATGGCTTACCTCCAAACATTTTTATAGAATATATTTGGAGAGAGAGAGAGACAGACAGACAGACAGACAGACAGAAGACGGACGGACAGACAGACAGACAGACAGACAGACCTTGCTCGCACTGGGCTCCTGTGAACCCTTCAAGGCAGTCACAGGTGTAGGTGAATCAGCTTCATTATTGCACTGTCCTCCATTCTGACAGGGGGTAGAGTCACACGGCATCACCGCTACCAACAGGTCACAGGTCACATGTTAGCGGCAAGCTGAACTGATGTCATTGCATAGACATTGTCTTTGTTCTTTGCGCCTAAAAAAAAACAAACTTTTCCCCCAGATGGAGGTGAGAGTCTTGGAAAGGTGTTCTGTGGACGGCCGACCTACAGAAAAATGAATGTAAAGAAGGGCCGGGCTACAGAATTAACACTAAAGGCCAGGCTACAGAAATGACTGTAAAGAAGGTCGGGGTACAGAAATGACTGTAAAGAAAACCAATGTACAGAAATGACTGTAAAGAAGGCCGGGCTACAGAAATGACCGTAAAGAAGGTCAGGCTACAGAATTAACACTAAAGGTCATGCTACTGAAACAACACTACAGAAGACCGACCTACAGAAACAACAGCAAAGAAGGTCTGGCTACAGAAACAACAGTAAAGAAGGCCAGGCTACAGAAACAACAGTAAAGAAGGTCAGGCTGCAGAAACAACACTAATGAAGGTCGGGTCACAGCAACAACACTATAGAGGGCTTGGCTATAGAAATAACACTAAAGAAGGCCGGGCTACAGAAATAATACTGAAGAAAGTGGACTTTAGAAATAATTCTGAAGAAGGCTGGGCTACAGAAAAAAAATACTGAATAAGGCCAGGCCATAGAAAAACACTCAAGACGGCTGAGCTACAGAAATAATACTTAAGAAGACTGGCTATATAGAAATAAGATTAAAGAAGGCCAGGCTACAGAAACAACACTAGTGAAGGCCAGGTTACACAAACGAGACTAAAGAAGGCCAGACTATAGAAATAACACTAAGAGGGCCGGGCTATAGAAATAGTAAACAAGGCCAGGCCACAGAAATAACACTAAAGAAAGCTGGGCTATAGATATAACACTAATGAAGGCCAAGGCCGGGCTATAGAAATAACACTAAAAATGGGCCAGGCTATAGAAGAAGGTAAGAGGTTGGGAAAGGTATTATGTGGTCAGCTGAGCTACAGAAACAACAGTAAAGAAGGTTGGACTGGACTATCTAAGTAACACTACAGAAGGCCTGGTCATAGAAATAAGACTACAGAAGGCCAGATTACAGAAATAAGACTACAGAAGGCCAGATTATAGAAATAAGACTACAGCAGGCCAGGCTATAAAAATAAAACTCATTTCTTTGGGACACAGACACTGTCATTTCTTTAGGACACAGACACTGTTATTTCTTTAGGACACAGACACTGTTATTTCTTAGGGACACAGAGACTGTGGTTTCTCTGGGACACATGCAGACACTGTCATTTCTTTGGGACACAGACACTGTCATTTCTTTGGGGACACACACAGACACTGTCATTTCTTTGGGACACAGACACTGTCATTTCTTTGGGTCACAGACAGACACTGTCATTTCTATGGGACACACACAGACACTGTCATTTCTTTGGGACACACACAGACACTGTCATTTCTTTGGGTCACAGACACTGTCATTTCTTTGGGTCACAGACACTGTCATTTCTTTGGGGGACACAGACAGACACTGTCATTTCTTGGAACACACACAGACACTGTCATTTCTTGGGACACAGACACTGTCATTTCTTTGGGTCACACACACTGTCATTTCTTTGGGACACAGACAGACTTTTTGTCATTTCTTTGGGACACAGTCACTGTCATTTCTTTAGGACACAGTGACACACTGTCATTTCTTTAGGACACAGACACTGTCATTCTTTGGGACACAGTGACACACTGTCATTTCTTTTGGGACACAGACACAGTCATTTCTTTGGGACACACACAGACACTGTCATGTCTTTGGGTCACAGTGAAACACTGTCATTTCTTGAGACACAATAGGACACTGTCATTTCTTGGGACACAGACACCGTCATTTCTTTGGACACAGACACTGTCATTTCTTGGGACACAGACACTGTCATTTCTTTGGGACACAGACACTGTCATTTCTTTGGGACACAGACACTGTCATTTCTTTGGGTCACAGACACTGCCATTTCTTTGGGACACACAGTGACACGCTGTAATCTTTTTGGACACAGACACTGTCATTTCTTTGGGACACAGACAGACACTGTTATTTCTTTGGGACACAGACAGACACTGTCATTTCTTTGGGACACAGACACTGTCATTTCTTTGGGACACAGACACTGTTATTTCTTTGGGATACAGACACTGTCATTTTTTTGGGACACAGACAGACACTGTCATTTCTTTGGGACACATACAAACACTGTCATTTCTTTGGGACACATACAGACACTGTCATTTCTTTGGGACACATACAGACACACTGTCATTTCTTTGGGACACAGACACTGTCATTTCTTTGGGACACACATACAGACACTGTCATTCTTTGGGACACATACAGACACTGTCATTTCTTTGGGACACAGACACTGTCATTTCTTTGGACACAGACACTGTCATTTCTTTATTCTTTGGGGACACATACAGACACTGTCATTTCTTTGGACACAGACAGACACTGTCATTTCTCTGGGACACAGACACTGTCATTTCTTTGGGACACAGACACTGTCATTTCTTTATTTCTTTGGGACACATACAGACACTGTCATTTCTTTGGGACACATGCAGACACTGTCATTTCTTTGGGGACACAGACAGACACTCATTTCTTTGGGACACACAGACACTGTCATTTCTTTGGGACACAGACACTGTCATTTCTTTGGGACACATAGAGACACTGACATTTCTTTGGGACACAGACACTGTCATTTCTTTGGGACACATAGAGACACTGACATTTCTTTGACACACAGACACTGTCATTTCTTTGGGACACAGACACTGTCATTTCTTTGGGACACAGACAGACACTGTCATTTCTTTGGGACACAGACACTGTCGTTCTCTTTGGACACATAGAGGCACTGACATTTCTTTGGGACACAGACACTGTCATTTCTTTGGGACACAGACACTGTCATTTCTTTGGGACACAGACACTGTCATTTCTTTGGGACACAGACAGACACTGTCATTTCTTTGGGACACAGACACTGTCATTCTTTGGGACACAGACACTGTCATTTCTTTGGGACACAGACAGACACTGTCATTTCTTTAGGACACAGACACTGCCATTTCTTTCGGACACAGTGACACACTT
>JADBJO010001323.1:47654-55154 GCA_016801955.1 Conus betulinus | reverse complement strand
TCATAGGTCAGTCATGTCACAGGTCAGTCATCATCATGTCACAGGTCAGTCAACATCATGTCATAGGTCAGTCATGTCACAGGTCAATCATCATCATGTCACAGGTCAGTCATGTCACAGGTCAGTCATCATCATGTCATACGTCAGTCATCATCATCATGTCATAGGTCAGTCATGTCACAGGTCAGTCAGTCATGTCATAGGTCAGTCATGTCACAAGTCAGTCATGTCACAGGTCAGTCATCATCATATCACAGGTCAGTCATCATCATGTCACAGGTCAGTCATAATCATGTCGCAGGTCAGTCATCGTCATGTCATAGGTGAGTCATGTCACATGTCAGTCATCATCATGTCACAGGTAAATCATCATCATCATGTCATAGGTCAGTCATCATCATGTCATAGGTCAGTCATGTCACAGGTCAGTCATCATCATGTCGCAGGTCAGTCATCATCATGTAACAGGTCAGTCATCATCATGTAACAGGTCAGTCATCATCATATCACAGGTCAGTCATCATCATGTCACAGGTCAGTCATCATCATATCACAGGTCAGTCATCATCATGTCACAGGTCAGTCATCATCATGTCACAGGTCAGTCATCATCATGTTAAAGGTTAGTCATCATCATGTCACAGGTCAGTCATCATCATGTTAAAGGTCAGTCATCATCATGTCACAGGTCAGTCATCATCATGTTAAAGGTCAGTCAGCATCATGTCACAGGTCAGTCATCATCATGTCACAGGTCAGTCATCATCATGTCACACAGGTCAGTCATCATCATGTCACAGGTCAGTCATCATCATGTTAAAGGTCAGTCATGTCACAGGTCAGTCATCATCATGTCACAGGTCAGTCATCATCATATCACAGGTCAGTCATCATCATGTCACAGGTCAGTCATCATCATGTCACAGGTCAGTCATCATCATGTTAAAGGTCAGTCATGTCACAGGTCAGTCATCATATGTCACAGGTCAGTCATCATCATGTCACACAGGTCAGTCATCATCATGTCACAGGTCAGTCATCATCATGTCACAGGTCAGTCATCATCATATCACAGGTCAGTCATCATCATCATATCACAGGTCAGTCATCATCATGTCACAGGTCAGTCATCATCATGTCACAGGTCAGTCATCATCATGTCACAGGTCAGTCATCATCATATCACAGGTCAGTCATCATCATGTCACAGGTCAGTCATCATCATGTCACAGGTCAGTCATCATCATGTCACAGGTCAGTCATCATCATGTCACAGGTCAGTCATCATCATGTCACAGGTCAGTCATCATCATATCACAGGTCAGTCATCATCATATCATCAGTCATCATCATGTCACAGGTCAGTCATCATCATGTCACAGGTCAGTCATCATCATGTCACAGGTCAGTCATCATCATGTCACAGGTCAGTCATCATCATGTCACAGGTCAGTCATCATCATATCACAGGTCAGTCATCATCATCATGTTAAAGGTTAGTCATCATCATATCACAGGTCAGTCATCATCATGTCACAGGTCAGTCATCATCATGTCACAGGTCAGTCATCATCATGTCACAGGTCAGTCATCATCATATCACAGGTCAGTCATCATCATGTTAAGGTTAGTCATCATCATATCACAGGTCAGTCATCATCATGTCACAGGTCAGTCATCATCATGTCACAGGTCAGTCATCATCATGTTTAAAGGTCAGTCATGTCACAGGTCAGTCATCATCATGTCACAGGTCAGTCATCATCATATCACAGGTCAGTCATCATCATATCACAGGTCAGTCATCATCATATCACAGGTCAGTCATCATCATGTCACAGGTCAGTCATCATCATGTCACAGGTCAGTCATCATCACAGGTCAGTCATCATCATGTCACAGGTCAGTCATCATCATGTCACAGGTCAGTCATCACCATCATGTCACAGGTCAGTCATCATCATCAGTCATCATCATGTCAGGTCAGTCATCATCATGTCACAGGTCAGTCATCATCATATCACAGGTCAGTCATCATCATATCACAGGTCAGTCATCATCATATCACAGGTCAGTCATCATCATGTCACAGGTCAGTCATCATCATGTCACAGGTCAGTCATCATCATGTCACAGGTCAGTCATCATCATATCACAGGTCAGTCATCATCATATCACAGGTCAGTCATCATCATGTCACAGGTCAGTCATCATCATATCACAGGTCAGTCATCATCATGTCACAGGTCAGTCATCATCATATCACAGGTCAGTCATCATCATGTCACAGGTCAGTCATCATCATGTCACAGGTCAGTCATCATCATGTCACAGGTCAGTCATCATCATGTCACAGGTCAGTCATCATCATCATCATGTCACAGGTCAGTCATCATCATGTCACAGGTCAGTCATCATCATGTCACAGGTCAGTCATCATCATATCACAGGTCATCACAGGTCATCATCATCATATCACAGGTCAGTCATCATCATGTCACAGGTCAGTCATCATCATGTCACAGGTCAGTCATCATCATGTCACAGGTCAGTCATCATCATGTCACAGGTCAGTCATCATCATGTCCCCACAGGTCTCTGACGTTGCTCACCCCAGGGGACAGGCAGGCATTGCTGCAGGAAGGTGCCAACCCCTGGCCTGTCAGAGCATGTCTGTCCCCGGGCTATCCCCGTCAGCAAGCAAAAGCTGTTAGGCTCATGTGGCACACCAAACACAGGTCATTGTGTCAGCTATTCACATACTACGGCAAAAGCACTTCCTCACGACATGCCAAGTCAATCCGAAAGACGAACGTATTTTTTCATTAATCGGACAACTTATTTCTAGTGCCAACAGTTTTTTCAACTACTGAAGCAGCTAGAGTTGCTTCATTAAAGGTGAATTTCATACCAAAGAAATCACAAGGTCGTTCCTTTCGGAGAAGAAGAAAAGTAGACGAAACAGTCAAGTTCATGCTTATTCAACGCCTTCCTTGCGCTGAACTCTGAAGCGATCAAAGCTAAGTGAATGTTCGTTGTCCTATTTGTTTGTATCTTGCCTGAAGAAGACCTGAGAGGTCGAAACACGTTGTGTTTTGTCTTGTGACTCGTTTGTCCACGTTTGTCTGGCGGTTCGCTAACATTTATTTAAGATTAGTCAAGTTCACTCTAAGCAACAAAACCAATTGAACGGCGACAGAAGACCCAGGTAGTTTCAAGACTCCTTGTAAGGCACAACGAGAAGAAAGGAAACCAAGCACTCGGCAGAAGAGAGCTAGCAGGTGATAGAGGAGATCAGTCTGCTCTTTCTGGCAAAAACAAGGTCTGGTCTGTCTGCAGTCCATGCTGATCCTGAAGCGTTTCCGGCCTCTGCTGATTACGACATCAGCACCAGCGCTGTGGAATCAATGGAGGTAAAAAAAATAAACATACACGGCAATGGCTGGGTGTTTCACTGGTCTAACTGACATTGCTCTCTACTGCCGCCAGATACAGCTGAACCTAACCCTAAGTCCCTCCTCGAGGGGTACAAATGGTGTAGATCAAGGTTACTAACCCCCCCCCCCCCCCCCCCCCCTCGGGAAAACAAGGTTGTGAAGTCAAGCCAGCCCAAGTTTAAGACTGGCATAAATGGGAAGTTTGGGGACCCGCAGACGTGGCAAAGGAAAGCCTCAAGATCAGGAGAATAACAGAACACTCACAGACAAACTAACAGACGGGGACTTTCTCAGCTTGTACTTCAAGTTGTTTGTCATTCAGCTCTGGTGATTTTTGATTACACTCAGATTTTGCATTAAGGAACTGGATTTTTTTTTTTACAATTGTGGTGAAAGCTTCTCATTTACACGTGAAAAAAAAAAAACTTATTTCATTTACAACATTCTCACACTAACAGAAATCATCTCGGACAATACCTGTATCAATAAAATTTACCAACCATCTCTGCAGAATGTACTGTTAAAATCATGTCTTCCAGAAACATGGCTTGTGTACATGTGCGAGTCGAGTGCTTTGTTTTGCAACCAGCATCTGTCCACTTCAGCAACATTGAAATCTTATCATCAGCACGGCATGAATAAGATCATTTGTGATTCAGCGTCCAATAATGAATAGATTTGTTTTCAAAATTAGAAATACATACATATGGACTTATGCACACTTTATCATCAGCATAAATTTCGATTCTCAACTACCTTGTCCTCGCCTTATATTTATTTCATATCAATCGGTCAGTCTCTCAAATAACGGAAATCATTCGCACTAAAACTTTGAAAATGAAACATGATTCCCATGAGCCTTTTCAAACATTTACCATTATGACTGTGTGTGTGTGTGTGTGTGGGGGGGGGGGGGGGGGGGGGGGGGGGGGGCAGGGCGTCACAGTCTCATACTATAGATATTTATGACTATCTCACTGCAGGCTTGCGTTCACCACCTGCCCTGCTCTAACAACAACATGGCCACTGGCCCTAACCACCTGGCCCTAACAACAACATGGCCACTGGCCCTAACAACATGGCCACTGGTGTCAGCCGTTCTGTTTTCACTTACCTAGGTTGTAATCTGCTCATTCACTCTCTTTCCTTTCTCTCTTGCTCTATCTTCATTCACTTTCACATGGTTTTCTTCTTCATATGCCTTTCATTCCCTCTTGGCTAGATGCTGGTGATGTCACTGGCATGGTCACTGGTCTCTTTGAATCACTGACTTTGGGCAGACCATGGTAGGACTGAGTATTTTGCGGCCTCTGCTGTACTCTGCTTTCTGGTGGCTTCTGCCTGCAGAGGTAATGGACGTGTGGTGAGGAGTCACAATAGCTGCTCTCTTCCAGCAGCCGCCCAGTTCACCGTCACTGAGTCTCCTGAGCTGAGCTGAGACAACATCGTCGCTCAGTCTTCTGTGAAGGTACTGTGTTTGTTCTGGCGGGCAAGTATGGCTTTCTCCTTGAGGACTTCTTTTCCTGGTTTGAGAACTGTTAGAGTAAGTCCAGAATTTGCGTTTTTTATGCTTAGAAATATTCATGCAGTGATCTATCCGTGTCTAGCTGGCGGCTGTATACCCCTGTATAATTCAGCAGGGGTTTGTGACTGGTCAGATGTTTCATTGAACCTTCTCCATGTTTGGGTGGCCATAGTCCTGTGCCACGCCAGGTCTCCTCAAAGTGGGGGCAGTTACGAGACAAAGTCACCAGACCACCGACAGAAAGGAACAAACAAGGTCAACATAGGCAACACGTTTCGACATCTTGGTCTTCCTCAGACTCCAACATCAACAGAAAGTCCACATCAACACCACCGCAACTTTTCTCTGCTTCACCCCCAGCAGAACCAGCACATCACCTTTCATGCTTCAGCATCAACAGAACCACGACATCGACATCGCCCACTTCCTTTTCCTCTTTCAACATCATCTGCCAAGCAAGGCCTCTCACCAAACCAGACACTGTCCTACACGGAAGTATTGGGCGAAAAAAAAAACTAAATTACAGAAAATAATGCGTATAAAACCTTGCCAGAAATCAACAACCAGTTTAGATTTGGAGGCCTTCTTCATAATAACTCCAACTTGTTCTAGACCAGCGCACTGAGCAAGATTTTGTTTTTAATTTCAAATGCTGGTGTGGGGTGTATATACGAAGGGGGAGGGGGGAGGGGAGGGGGGAGGGGAGGGGGGGAGGGGGAGGGGGACCAAGTGCAGGTAGACAATTCCTCCAACATCACAGTAATGGCTCTGCAAAGAATCACACGCTGAAAGGGGTCGGGTGGAGGTGGGGGAGAGGACGGGGGAGTTGGAAAAGGAGAATGAGGATGAAAAAGAGGACGTTAAAGTGTCACAATTCGACCTGTCAAATCCTTCATCGACAGCATAGGGTGTCCGTTGAGTTCAGCATTGTGAGCAGGTCCAGGCCAGCACTAGGCTGTGTGTGAATGTCTAGACAGTGCATAGTGTGTCAGTTTCTAATGACACTACTAATGACACAAGGCCCTGTGTGAATTTCTAATGACACTAGACAGTGTGTGAGTTTCTAATGACACTAGGCTCCGGTGAATTTGTAATGACACCAGGCAGTGTGTGAGTTTATAATGATACCAGGCCCTGTGTGAATTTGTAATGACACTCGGCACGGTGTAAATTTGTAAAAGCACCAGGCAGTGTGTGAATTTGTAATGGCACTAGGCAGTGTGTGAATTTCTTACGACACTGGGCACTGTGTGAATTTGTGATGACACCAGGCAGTGTGCGAATTTGTAATGACACCAGGAAGTGTGTGAATTTCTTATGACACTGGGCAGTGTGTGAATTTGTAATGACACTGGCCGGTGTGTGGATTTGTAATGACACTGGGCAGTGTGTGGATTTGTGATGACACTGGGCAGCGTGTGAATTTGTAATGACACTGGGTGGTGAGTGAATTTGTAATGACATAGGGCAGTGTGCGAATTTGTAATGACATCAGGCAGTGTGTGAATTTTTCTTATGACACTAGGCATTGTGTGAATTTGTAATGACATCAGGCAGTGTGTGAATTTCTAATGACACTAGGCACTGTGTAAATTTATAAAAACACCAGACAGTGTGTGAATTTGTAATGACACTAGGCAGTGTGTGAATTTCTTATGACACTGGGCACTGTGTGAATTTGTTATGACACCAGGCAGTGTGTGAATTTGTAATGATACCAGGCAGTGTGTGAATTTCTTATGACACCAGGCAGTGTGTGAATTTGTAATGACACTGGGCAGTGTGGATTTGTAATGACACTGGGCAGTGTGTGAATTATTAAACACGAGATCATGCGTTGCATGGACTCTTGTCTCACTGTCGGAGCCTTCCCCCATGTCAGGCAGTGTGTGGACTGCTACTGCCGTCCACTGACTGAACCTTCATCCATACTGGGCAGTGACTAGTCTGACAGTCTCGTGACACTGACGGAGTCTCCTATCCTACTGGAAGCGTGTAATCTGGCATTGCTGTCCTACTGATGGGGCCTTCACGGTTGCTGAGCAGTGTGTAGTCTGCCATTGCTGTCCTACTGATGGTGCCTTCACGGTTACTGAGCAGTGTGTAGTCTGCCATTGCTGTCCTACTGATGAAGCCTTCCTCCATATAAAACAGCGTGTACACTGGTATGGTTGTCCTACAAGAAAGAGCCTACCCCCACACTGGGAACTGTGGAGACTGACATTGTGTCCCACTAACAGAGCCTTCCCCCATGTTACGCAGTGTGTAGACTGTCGTGTTGTCCTACTGACGGAGCTTTTTCCCATATTAGGCAGTGTGTGGTCTGGCATCGTTGCCCTACTAACAGAGCCTTCGTCCATATCTGTCAGTGTGTAGTCTGGAATCGTTGTCCTGCTAACAGAACCTTCGTCCATATCTGTCAGTGTGTGGTCTGGAATCGTTGTCCTGCTAACAGAGCCTTCCCCCATATCTGTCAGTGGGTGGTTTGGCATCGTTGTCCTACTAACAGAGTCTTCCCCCATACTTGTCGGTGTGTGG
>JADBJO010001323.1:32654-42654 GCA_016801955.1 Conus betulinus | reverse complement strand
TGTCCTGTGAAGTCCATACCAACAACAACACATGTCCTGTGAAGTCCATACCAACAACAACACATGTCCTGTGAAGTCCATACCAACACATCACATGTCCTGTGAAGTCCATACCAACAACAACACATGTCCTGTGAAGTCCATACCAACAACAGCACATGTCCTGTGAAGTCCATACCAACAACAGTACATGTCCTGTGAAGTCCATACCAACAACAGTACATGTCCAGTGAAGTCCATGCCAACAACAGTACATGTCCAGTGAAGTCCATACCAACAACAGTACATGTCCTGTGAAGTCCATACCACCAACAACAGCACATGTCCTGTGAAGTCCATACCAACAACAGTACATGTCCAGTGAAGTCCATGCCAACAACAGTACATGTCCAGTGAAGTCCATACCAACAACAGTACATGTCCTGTGAAGTCCATACCAACAACAGTACATGTCCTGTGAAGTCCATACCAACAACAGTACATGTCCTGTGAAGTCCATACCAACAACAGTACATGTCCAGTGAAGTCCACTCCAACAACAGTACATGTCCAGTGAAGTCCATACCAACAACAGTACATGTCCTGTGAAGTCCACTCCAACAACAGTACATGTCCAGTGAAGTCCATGCCAACAACAGTACATGTCCTGTGAAGTCCATACCAACAACAGCACATGTCCTGTGAAGTCCACTCCAACAACAGTACATGTCCAGTGAAGTCCACTCCAACAACAGTACATGTCCTGTGAAGTCCATACCAACAACAGCACATGTCCTGTGAAGTCCATACCAACAACAGTACATGTCCTGTGAAGTCCACTCCAACAACAGCACATGTCCTGTGAAGTCCATACCAACAATAGTACATGTCCTGTGAAGTCCACTCCAACAACAGCACATGTCCTGTGAAGTCCATACCAACAACAGCACATGTCCTGTGAAGTCCATACCAAACAACAGCACATGTCCTGTGAAGTCCATACCAACAACAGTACATGTCCAGTGAAGTCCACTCCAACAACAGTACATGTCCTGTGAAGTCCATACCAACAACAGCACATGTCCTGTGAAGTCCATACCAACAACAGTACATGTCCTGTGAAGTCCACTCCAACAACAGTACATGTCCAGTGAAGTCCACTCCAACAACAGTACATGTCCTGTGAAGTCCATACCAACAACAGTACATGTCTAGTGAAGTCCACTCCAACAACAGTACATGTCCAGTGAAGTCCATACCAACAACAGTACATGTCCTGTGAAGTCCACTCCAACAACAGTACATGTCCAGTGAAGTCCACTCCAACAACAGTACATGTCCTGTGAAGTCCATACCAACAACAGTACATGTCTAGTGAAGTCCACTCCAACAACAGTACATGTCCAGTGAAGTCCATACCAACAACAGTACATGTCTGTGAAGTCCACTCCAACAACAGCACATGTCCTGTGAAGTCCACTCCAACAATAGTACATGTCCTGTGAAGTCCATACCAACAACAGTACATGTCCTGTGAAGTCCACTCCAACAACAGTACATGTCCAGTGAAGTCCATGCCAACAACAGTACATGTCCTGTGAAGTCCACTCCAACAATAGTACATGTCCTGTGAAGTTCATACCAACAACAGTACATGTCCTGTGAAGTCCACTCCAACAATAGTACATGTCCTGTGAAGTCCACTCCAACAACAGTACATGTCCTGTGAAGTCCACTCCAACAATAGTACATGTCCTGTGAAGTCCACTCCAACAATAGTACATGTCCTGTGAAGTCCACTCCAACAACAGTACATGTCCTGTGAAGTTCATACCAACAACAGTACATGTCCTGTGAAGTCCACTCCAACAACAGTACATGTCCAGTGAAGTCCATACCAACAACAGTACATGTCCTGTGAAGTTCACTCCAACAACAGTACATGTCCAGTGAAGTCCATACCAACAACAGTACATGTCCTGTGAAGTCCACGCCAACAACAGTACATGTCCTGTGAAGTCCACTCCAACAATAGTACATGTCCTGTGAAGTCCATACCAACAACAGTACATGTCCTGTGAAGTCCACTCCAACAACAGTACATGTCCTGTGAAGTCCACTCCAACAACAACACATGTCCTGTGAAGTCCATACCAACAACAGTACATGTCCTGTGAAGTCCACACCAACAACAGCACATGTCCTGTGAAGTCCATACCAACAACAGTACATGTCCTGTGAAGTCATACCAACAACAACACATGTCCTGTGAAGTCCATACCAACAACAGTACATGTCCTGTGAAGTCCATACCAACAACAACACATGTCCTGTGAAGTCCATACCAACAACAACACATGTCCTGTGAAGTCCATACCAACAACAGCACATGTCCTGTGAAGTCCATACCAACAACAGTACATGTCCAGTGAAGTCCATACCAACAACAGTACATGTCCAGTGAAGTCCATGCCAACAACAGTACATGTCCAGTGAAGTCCATACCAACAACAGTACATGTCCTGTGAAGTCCAGACCAACAACAGCACATGTCCTGTGAAGTCCATACCAACAACAGTACATGTCCAGTGAAGTCCATGCCAACAACAGTACATGTCCAGTGAAGTCCATACCAACAACAGTAGTACATGTCCTGTGAAGTCCATACCAAGAACAGTACATGTCCTGTGAAGTCCATACCAACAACAGTACATGTCCTGTGAAGTCCATACCAACAACAGTACATGTCCAGTGAAGTCCACTCCAACAACAGTACATGTCCAGTGAAGTCCATACCAACAACAGTACATGTCCTGTGAAGTCCACTCCAACAACAGTACATGTCCAGTGAAGTCCATGCCAACAACAGTACATGTCCTGTGAAGTCCATACCAACAACAGCACATGTCCTGTGAAGTCCACTCCAACAACAGTACATGTCCAGTGAAGTCCACTCCAACAACAGTACATGTCCTGTGAAGTCCATACCAACAACAGCACATGTCCTGTGAAGTCCATACCAACAACAGTACATGTCCTGTGAAGTCCACTCCAACAACAGCACATGTCCTGTGAAGTCCATACCAACAATTGTACATGTCCTGTGAAGTCCACTCCAACAACAGTACATGTCCTGTGAAGTCCATACCAACAACAGCACATGTCCTGTGAAGTCCATACCAACAACAGCACATGTCCTGTGAAGTCCATACCAACAACAGTACATGTCCCGTGAAGTCCATACCAACAACAGTACATGTCCAGTGAAGTCCATACCAACAATAGTACATGTCCTGTGAAGTCTACTCCAACAACAGTACATGTCCTGTGAAGTCCATACCAACAACAGGCACATGTCCTGTGAAGTCCATACCAACAACAGCACATGTCCTGTGAAGTCCATACCAACAACAGTACATGTCCTGTGAAGTCCACTCCAACAACAGTACATGTCCAGTGAAGTCCACTCCAACAACAGTACATGTCCTGTGAAGTCCATACCAACAACAGTACATGTCTAGTGAAGTCCACTCCAACAACAGTACATGTCCAGTGAAGTCCATACCAACAACAGTACATGTCCTGTGAAGTCCACTCCAACAACAGTACATGTCCAGTGAAGTCCACTCCAACAACAGTACATGTCCTGTGAAGTCCATACCAACAACAGTACATGTCTAGTGAAGTCCACTCCAACAACAGTACATGTCCAGTGAAGTCCATACCAACAACAGTACATGTCCTGTGAAGTCCACTCCAACAACAGCACATGTCCTGTGAAGTCCACTCCAACAATAGTACATGTCCTGTGAAGTCCATACCAACAACAGTACATGTCCTGTGAAGTCCACTCCAACAACAGTACATGTCCAGTGAAGTCCATGCCAACAACAGTACATGTCCTGTGAAGTCCACTCCAACAATAGTACATGTCCTGTGAAGTTCATACCAACAACAGTACATGTCCTGTGAAGTCCACTCCAACAATAGTACATGTCCTGTGAAGTCCACTCCAACAACAGTACATGTCCTGTGAAGTCCACTCCAACAATAGTACATGTCCTGTGAAGTCCACTCCAACAATAGTACATGTCCTGTGAAGTCCACTCCAACAACAGTACATGTCCTGTGAAGTTCATACCAACAACAGTACATGTCCTGTGAAGTCCACTCCAACAACAGTACATGTCCAGTGAAGTCCACTCCAACAACAGTACATGTCCTGTGAAGTCCACTCCAACAATAGTACATGTCCTGTGAAGTCCACTCCAACAATAGTACATGTCCTGTGAAGTCCACTCCAACAACAGTACATGTCCTGTGAAGTTCATACCAACAACAGTACATGTCCTGTGAAGTCCACTCCAACAACAGTACATGTCCAGTGAAGTCCACTCCAACAACAGTACATGTCCTGTGAAGTCCACTCCAACAACAGTACATGGCCAGTGAAACGCCCTAAGGAACGGGAAGAGGTCCGATTCTCTTTCAGTTTTATCAAGCAGGTTTTAAAGCGTTAAGACTAGTGTGAGAACTAGTGTGAGGACTAGTGTGAGGACTAGTGTGAGGACTAGTATAAGGACTAGTGTGAGGACTAGCGTGAGGACTAGTGTGAGGAGTAGTGCAGGGACTACAGTTCCCAAACCCCACATCTCACGTCAACAGCCACCGGATCGCTGTGCGCAGGATTACGCCTAAAGAAGGTAATCACGTGAAGAAATGAACGAGGGAAAAGTCCACAGCGGGGTCCATGGACGATACCTACACGCCATCTAACACGCTGCTAGGTTTTGAGTGCCTAGCTAACATAGTATATACCACTAACATAGCTGCGCGCGCGCGCGCGCTTGTGTGTGTGTGTGTGTGTGTGTGTGTGTGTGTGTGTGTGTGTGTGTGTGTGTGTGTGCGTGTGTGTGTGTGTACGTGTGTGTGTGTGTGTGTGTGTGTGTGTGTGTGTGTGTGAGAGAGAGAGAGAGAGTGTGTGTGTGTGTGTGTGCGCGCGCGCGCTTGCGTGCAATGTAACAAGCATATATGCTTTATGATGACTCACGATAGGTATGCGATTTGCAAGTTCACCTGACAGGAGATGAACCTTAATAAAAAAAAAAATCCTTTTACCAATATGATTAAACCGCTCTAGACGTCACAGATCTGTCAGACTGTGTGCTGACTGATGAGCTCACAGACTGTCGACTTAGCGAATGGACGGACAGACCACAAAGAGACCGATGATGGATGAGTGATCGATTTAATAGAGGATGACACGAAACGACACACCAGAATAGGCAAAACAAATTCAGCAGAAAACATATACTGGTGAAGAGGTTACCAAGGTCAAATCAGCTTTGTAGATAGCAAACAGAAACAAACCCTATCGAAATCAACAGAAAGAAAACAAAACAACCCCCGCAAAGTGAAGAGAGAGAGAGAGAGAGAGAGAGAGAGAGAGAGAGAGAGAGAGAGAGAGAGAGAGAGAGAGAGAATGAATGAATGAATGAATGAATGAATGAATGAATGAATGAATGAATGTTTATTCATATAGACCTCAGCCCCTCAAGAAGGGGTAAACGTACAGATATACGATTTTCATCATGCAATACAAAAGACTACGGTTATGGCAGGCACATCATGTAAAACTATGAAGTAGCTATTTCTCTATCTTTAAGCCTTATACAAAAACAACGATAAATTTCGTACAACATCAGGTTTAGTGCATGCCATGAGTAGATTAGTTTAAGTAAACAAGGTTGTCGATAATATTTAGGCTCCAAAAACTTTTCTCTTATTTCTTTCAACCTTTGACAACAAGAACGAAGTGTATCTCATCTTCATTAGACATCTGGCATAATGGACACATCAGATCGCAATCATTACAACATTTATATCTAAAACGATGCACATTCAAGTTAGATATACCTAGTCTAAACCTAGTCATTATATGCTTTAGTTTTTCGGTCCATATTTGCTTTGAAATATTGCTTCAAGTCATAGGTATTACAAAACGTTCTAAACAAATGAAATCTTTCATTAGTGTAAATGTGGTTATTCCAGTTTTGCCATCTACAGTCAATCAAACGCTGACGAAACATTGCTAAAAAGTGATTTTCATTTCCCAAACCTTGATTTAACCACAAGTCACCAAAACCATTACTATATAAACAAACACGCACATTTGAAACCCAGTTCTTCTTTCCCTTAGCATCTAAATCATACAGCATTTTATACGCTATATTAGGTAACCTATGTTCATCCATACGTAATAGCTTAAATCAATATCGAAAGCAGTTAACCGCAGCATTAACATACGTGGGAAATGTTTGTTTCACCATATACTAAATCGTTTGTAGTACGCAGATCTACGCCTAAATACTTTTAAAGAGCAAATAAATGAACTGACTCACTCACAATGAACAGCGGCTTGGTCTAACCCCCATATTTCTGATCCGTATAGCAGCACTGGCTGGACACGCGTATCAAAACGTTTTATAAACAGTTCAAAGGAATTGTTATTTAGAGCATGTAGCTTCTGAACTATACACAACAGTGCATTTTTCGCTCGACTGGCAAGATCTTTACAAGCAGCAGTGAAACTTAGACGAGTGGAGATAAATATCCCCAAATACTTGTAAACATTAACTACAGGCATTACCACGCCATCATATAACCATCGTTCTCTTACACTTAGATAACGTCCCTTCCGAAATACGATTATGTTACTTTTATTCATGTTGACTTTCAATTGAAGTGAAGAAGCAGCATGCTGCAAGTTATTTAGCTGTGTCCGCAGTCCTATAACCGTCTCTGACAATAAAACATCATCTGCCAGTAGAAGAATAAACAACTCAAATGCAGTACGTGAGAGCACAGCACCATGTTTTCCGTTATTAATCACATGTAATGTAATGCTAACTCATTAATAAATACAGAAAATAGTACAGGGCTACACGAGTCTCTCCCTGTTTCACTCCTGCTGTACATCGAATGTAATCAGAAAATTAGAACCACGTCTTAACTCTACATTTTACATTTTCATACATAACTTTGATACACTTAAATAACTTACCAGTTATGCCATTTTGTAATAAATTAAGCCATAGCAGATTTCTATTAATGGAATCAAATGCTTTTTCAAAGTCTATGAACGCTACATATGAACGCTGTAATATTGTTCTCATCTATCCATTCTTGTAATCTGTTGTTAATAATAGAACTATGAAGTCTGCTGCTTATATCAGTAATAGAAATACCTCTATAATTATTGGGATTATTAACATCTCCTTTTTTAAACAATGGTAAAATAATGGATTCTGTCCAATTTTCCGGAAATAGCCCGTTGTCAAAAAGTGTATTGAATAATTTTGTGAGAAAATTTACGACTTGATCATTTGAATACTTCAGTAGCTCGCTAACAATACCGTCTGGACCTGCTGCTTTCCGAACTTTCAGTTTTCTTATGGCCAACAATACTTCCTCTTTAGAAATAGGACGATTCGTGTAACTATCACTGTCGCCATCAGCCGGATCTTCAAAATTTGAAGTATTTACATCTATTTCTAATAACGACTTAAAGTGTTGGAACCACTTGTCAACTGTAATCTCGTTTCTTGGCTGTTTTCTATTAAAGGAAGCTTTATGGACAATGCCCCAGAATTCTCTCTGTTTTTATTTTTTACTGATGTCACAAGCTTGTTCAACAATGCTCTTTACTCTTCCTTACTAATCTTAAATAAATGTCAGCGAACCGCCCAGAGAAACGTGGACAAACGAGTCACAAGACAAACCACAACGCGTTTCGACCTCTTAGGTCTTCTTCAGGTGCAACAAACATGAAACAAATAACGAAAATGCACTTAGCTTTGATCGCTTATGTGTTCAGCGCAAGAAAGAAGGCGTTGAATTCAAGTCAACTTGGATCTGGTCAAGGAGGAACAAAAGTGAACTTCAGGTGTCCCTGTGGCTCAGTGGTTAGTGCGCGAGTCATTAAGTGGAAACGAGCATGTCCAGAAGGGCATGGGTTCGAATCCCAGTCATGGCTCATCCCAAGATGGGGGAAAAAAAAAAAAAAAAGCAGCAGCAGAGGGACATCCGGAGTCATGAACCGGGTGTGGCCCAACCCCCCTAGAGTGTCAGGAGATAAGGGCCGAAACACTCGCTTGAAGGGGGCCGGTGCTCAACCAATCACGACTGCAAATCCCAAACGGACTACGAACATGGACCAAATGGAATATCCATGTGTCTGTGGAAAGCGTTTCGCTACCATCCGTGGCATGAAGATCCACAGAACAAAGATGGGATGTGTGAAGACTCATCTGAATGAGCAGCAGCGCACTGCATCAGCAGATAAGACGTCGGAAGACCAAGGCCAGGATTTAAACCACAGTGCCAAGGACATCCACGCTGTTGGTTCGGATGAGGAATTTGCACAGGCCCTCGATGTCAGGCGCCTGAAACTCAACCTGCCACGAGCAAACGAGACTGAAGATTGGGAGAAACTGGATGCAAAAATCGTCCAAAGACTCGATGCCCTGATAGGGAAAAGCACCCTGGAACACAAACTAGCCACATATGGGGACATTGTGTATGCCACATGTAGAGACGCCTATGGAGCAAAACTACCCAAAGAGAAAACACCTCAAAAGAAATCCAGACGCCAAGAACAGATGGACAAGATCAGGGTCCAAAAGAAAAACCTCAAGAAGCAAATGAAGACTGCTCTGCCAGCTGAAAAACAAGGCTTGGAAAAACTATGGGAAGACCTGAAAGCAAAACATAGCGCCCTCAGCAAAGCGGAATCTGCGAGGAAGAGGAAAAGCAAAAAGAAGAAGACACAAGAGCGTTTCTTCAAAGACCCCCCTTCCAGTTTGCCAGAACTCTGTTCGAGCAGCCAAAATCTGGGACCCTAAGTGTGGACAAAGGAGTTCTTGAGCAGCATCTGAGAAAAAACATACTCTGACTCACAGAGCAAAGCACCACTCGACATTCAAGGTCTGGTGTGGCCAACCAACCCTGAGGAACAGTTCAATGACAAGCCTCCAACGTTGGCGGAAATCAAGAAGGTGGTCGACAAAGCCAGAGCCAAATCATCACCAGGGCCAAACGGAATACCTTACCAGCTGTACAAGAAATGTCCCAAGGTGCTGGAGTGGTTCCACAGGCTGCTGCGATCAGCTTGGAGAAATCAGAAGATCAGCGGCCAGTGGATGACGGCAGATGGTGTGTACATCCCCAAAGAGCAAAACTCAAGTGACATCAGCCAGTTCAGGCCAATATCACTACTGAACGTCGAAGGGAAATCTTCTTCTCTGTCATGGCAGCAAGGCTGACCAAGTACCTCATGGAAAACAAGTACTTGGATGTGTCAGTCCAGAAAGGTGGCATTCCAGGCGTGGCTGGCTGTGTAGAACACGCCACAATGATCTGGGACGCAATCCAAAGAGCAAAAACAGAAAAGAGAGACCTGGACGTAGTGTGGCTCGACCTGGCAAACGCATATGGATCTGTACCCCATGAGATGATACAGTTGGCTCTTAAGATGTACCATGTGCCAAAGAACATCTGCGACATGCTCAAGAAGTACTTCAGTGGCTTCTCAATGCGGTTTTCTACCAAGGAGTACACAACAGATTGGATCAACTTGGAAGTGGGCATTGCAATGGGCTGTGCCATTTCCCCATACTGTTCGTGTTGGCAATGGAAGTCATCTTGAAAGCAGCAACAAGCAACGCAAGACAGACAGACCTTGGCGATGGATACAAGATGCCCCCTCTCAAGGCCTTCATGGATGACACTACAGTGATTTCATCCAGAGAAGACGAGACACGTCACGTGCTGGAGAGGCTGGACGACATAGTTGCCCTCATCCAGAATGAAGTTCAAGCCAAAAATCATGGAGTCTCTCACTGAGGAAAGGAAAAGTGGCCGAATCTGTGGTCTTCAGTGTTGCCAACCGGACCATTCCAACAGTAACAGAAGAGCCAGTCAAGAGCCTTGGAAGATGGTATGGTGATACGCTGAAAGACAC
>JADBJO010001323.1:25000-32052 GCA_016801955.1 Conus betulinus | reverse complement strand
GAGATATAGTAGAGAGAGAGAGATATAGGAAGTGTACTTTTTGTCGTTTTGTTTAGGCCTAGATCATGTGGGTGTGTGGTGGTGTTTGTGTTTTTTTGTTTTTGGTTGTTGTTGTTGTTGTTTTGAGTGTTTTGTGTGTGATTTGGTTGTGGGGCGTGTTTGTTGTGTGTGTGTGTTTGGTGTGTGTGTTTGTGGGTGTGTTTGTGTTGTGTGGCTGTGTGTGTGTTGTGCAGTACAACCTTGAGTTCACTGACAATACTTGGGTTCCAGTGCAGTCAGTGTATTGTTTGTGTGTGTGTGTGTTGTGGGTGTGTGTGTTAGTGGTGTGTTGTGCTTGCGTTGCGTGCGTGTTTGTGTTTGTGTGTGTGTGGGTGTGTGTTTGTGGCGTGTTGTGTGTGGTGTGGGGGGTTGTGTGTGTTGGTGTGTGTGGGTGTTGTGTGTGTGCACCCGCGCGTGGCGCGCCTTTTATCGACTTTTTTTGTTGTACGCTCGCGCTATTGGTCTTGGGCTCTCGCGAGGTAAGCGCTCTATACCATATCCATTTACATTACATTGCAAACCAAATTCAGGAAGCTTTAAAAACATCCAGACCGAAGATTGACGTACCACGGCCCTGGAGACCTATCGGATCTCATTTACAACCTTGCTTGTCCATTTCAATGGAGAGAGAACTAAACCAGCTTCGTGAAACTGGACTACCAGCAATAGGCTAGCCGTGATTGTCAGTTTTCCTTTGTGTGACAACTCGGCGTAGCGGGGGATCGGAAAGTCGATTTCAACGGAAAAGACCTCAGCATGGTAGGAAGTTAAACAAAAACCAAATCCGAGTTTCAGGTTTCAGACATGTGCAGTTCTGAACTACGCAGCACACTTGAACCTAGGGACGTGGTATGACGTTCGACCTTATTACAACAAAAAGATGCCGCCTGGCATTGGCATTTCTCTGCCACGGGCTCCATATTTGTTTTGGACATCTGACCGATTTTGTTACACGTCAACAGTCTGCATCGTTTTCACAGTATCTGCTTCGCTGATACCGTTTGTGCTGATTGTGCTGATCCCGAGTTTAAAAGGAGAGAAAAAAAACCCAAAGAAGTCAGAAATCAAGAAGAAGAAAAAAAAATCTTCTGGAATCGACCATTTAAAGGCATCTTCTGTAGAAGCAGGATAACCATCTGTTCAGGCACGCGAAGTATTGGCTACAGAGTTATCCTTCCCTGCTTCCTCTCTGTCTCTGTCTGTCTGTCTGTCCTGTCTGTCTTTTGTCTGTCTGTCTGTCTGTCTCTCTCTCTGTACTTCTGTCTCTGTCTCTCTCTGTCCCTCTCTGTGTCTCTTGCTCTGTCCCTCTCTCTCCCTCCCTCACCTCTCTCTCTCTCTCTCTGTCTCTCTCTCCTCTCTCTCTCTCTCTGTCTCTCTCTATATGCTTGAAGTAGGTCGAAATGCAAAAAAAAAAGAAAAGAAACTGCAAGGTAGTAATGTGTTTATTGGAGACGAGATTTCTCTAACAGAGTTAGGGACATAAGGCGTAAGCTGTCGCCCCACTTGAAGGAAGGAATGACAGCGTGCACGTGATTGATGGACATGTCTTAAAAGCAAGTCAACCTTTTTCGTTTCTTACATGGAACGTGAACGGTTTATTACCTAAACTTACAGATCATGATTTTGTTACATTTATTTGTAGTTTTGATTTTGTTTGCTTGGTAGAGACTTTTATGGAAAAAAATTGAAAATAATATATTCAATGGATATAAAACATATTATACATCAGCGGTAAAGTTTTCCCCCAAAAGGAAGACGATCAGGAGGCATTGTGTGCTTGATTAAGAATGAGTTTGCTCCCTTTGTAAAAATCATTGATACAAAAAGTTTTATAAATTGTTGTGCATTTGTCATTGATAAAGAATTATTCGGCTTGGAGAAAGATGTATTGTATTTGTGTTCCTATGTTCCGCCGGAAGGTTCGCCCTTTTATACTCATTTTGATCAGGATAATGGGATAGTTTTGCTTGAGAATTGTTTGGTTGATAGTATGACAACAAGAGATGTGTTATGTGGTATTGTGTGGTGACTTAAACAGCAGAACTTCAAATATTTCTAGGGATTTTTTTGGCAAACAGCATTATTGAACTGCAATATAAGAGCGAGTCTATCACCACAATGAGATGTTCTCAAGATCAATATTTGAATAATTATGGAAAATTACTTCTTAACATGTGCACTGCCTTAGATTTAAGTATATTAAATGGTTTATGTAAGGGTGACCTCCAGGGTCACTATACATATATATCAGACTCTGGATGCAGTGTCGCCGACTATTTCATTTTTTCAAACGAATTATTATCACTGGTGTATGAATCATGTGAACTACACGTTGTGGAAAGGATTGAGTCTGATCATATGCCTGTTGCAGTTCGAGTAGTGTTTCCACAGGAAAATGAAGTCATTGCTAATAAAAGGGAAGGTCTTAAGGAAACTATTGAAAAAAATGTTTGGAACAGTGAATATGCCGATGTTTTTTTTATGACTCGCTTTGTAAAAATGACATGAACAGTAAGTTGAACAATGCTATGACTTTAATTGATGTTGATGTCAATGAAGCATTAAGTGTGTTTAATGAGTGTATAAAAGACTGTGCGGATTGTATGAAGAAGCATATAAATGTCGATAAAGAGAAGGTACCACGAGACTGGTTCGACCAGGAATGTGAAACCACTAAGAAAAAGTAAGAAGAAGCCTTCTCAGAATTAGTTGTAGGACATTAGATAGGGAGGTCGCAAACGTATACCGTTGCTCGGCGTGAATATAAACATTTGCTGGTAAGGAAGAGTAAAGAGTTTAACAATAGATTATTGAACGAGCTTGTGACATCAGTAAAAAAAACCAGAGAGAATTCTGGGACATTGTCCATAAGCTTTCCTTTATAGAAAACAGCCAAGAAACGAGATTACAGTTGACAGTGGTTCCAGCACACTTTAAATTGTTATTAGAAATAGATGTAAATACTTCAAATTATGAAGATCCGGCTGATAGCGACAGTGATAGTTATATAATCGTCCTATTTCTAAAGAGGAAGTATTGTTGGCCATAAGAAAACTGAAAGTTCGGAAAGCAGCAGGTCCAGATGGTATTGTTAGCGAGCTACTGAAGTATTCAAATGATCAAGTCGTAAATTTTCTCACAAAATTATTCAATACACTTTTTGACAACGGGGTATTTCCGGAAAAATTGGACAGAATCCATTATTTTACCATTGTTTAAAAAAGGAGATGTTAATAATCCCAATAATTATAGAGGCATTTCTATTACTGATATAAGCAGCAAACTTTATAGTTTCTATTATTAACAACAGATTACAAGAATGGATAGACGAGAACAATATTACAGGCGAGTATCAAGCAGGCTTTTAAAAAAGGATATTCGACAGTTGATCACATATTTTTACGTTGTTAGCGCTTGTGCAAAAGCAGTTTTCATATAACCGTAAACTTTATGTAGCGTTCATAGACTTTGAAAAAGCATTTGATTCCATTAATAGAAATCTGCTATGGCCTATTTTATTACAAAATGGCATAACTGGTAAGTTATTTAAGTGTATCAAAGTTATGTATGAAAATGTAAAATGTAGAGTAAGATGTGGTTCTAAACTTTCTGATTATATTCGATGTACAGCAGGAGTGAAACAGGGAGACTCGTGTAGCCCTGTATTATTTTCTGTATTTATTAATGAGTTAGCATTACATGTGATTAATAACGGAAAACATGGCGCTGTGCTCTCACGTACTGCATTTGAGTTGTTTATTCTTCTATTGGCAGATGATGTTGTTTTTATGTCAGAGACGGTTATAGGACTGCAGACACAGCTAAATAACTTGCAGCATGCTGCTTCTTCGCTTCAATTGAAAGTCAATATGAATAAAAGTAACATAATTGTATTTCGGAAGGGAGGTTATCTAAGTGTAAGAGAACGATGGGCTATATGATGGCGTGGTAATGCCTGTAGTTAATGTTTACAAGTATTTGGGAATATTTATCTCCCCTCGTCTGAGTTTCACTGCTGCTTGTAAAGATCTTGCCAGTCGAGCGAAAAATGCACTGTTGTGTATAGTTCAGAAGCTATGCTCTAAATAACAATTCCTTTGAACTGTTTATAAAACTTTTTGATATACGCGTGTCCAGCCAGTACTGCTATACGGATCAGAAAATATGGGGGTTTAGACCAAGCCGCTGTTCATTGTGAGTCAGTTCATTTATTTGCTCTTAAAAAGTATTTAGGCGTACGATTTAGTATATGGTGTGAACAAACAGATTTCCCACGTATGTTAATGCTGCGGTTAACTGCCTTCGATATTGGTTTAAGCTATTACATATGGATGAACATAGGTTACCTAATATAGCGTAAAATGCTGTATGATTTAGATGCTAAGGGAAAGATGAACTGGGTTTCAATGTGCGTGCGTGTTTGTTTATAGTAATGGTTTTGGTGACGTGTGGTTAAATCAAGGTGTGGGAAATGAAAATCACTTTATAGCAATGTTTCGTCAGCGTTTGATTGACTGTAGATGGCAAAACTGGAATAACCACATTTACACTAGTGAAAGATTTCATTTGTATAGAACGTTTTGTAATACCCATGACTTGAAGCAGTATTTGAAAGCAAATATGGATCGAAAATTGAAGCATATAATGACTAGGTTTAGACTAGGTATATCTGACTTAAATGTGCATCGCTTTAGATATAAATGTTGTAATGACCGCGCTGATGATGTGTCCATTATGCCAGATGTCTAAAGAAGATGAGATACACTTCGTTCTTTGTTGTCAAAGTTGAAAGAAATAAGAGAAAAGTTTTTGGAGCCTAAATATTATCGACAACCTTGTTTATTTAAACTAAGTCTACTCATGGCATGCACTAAACCTGATGTTGTACGAAATTTATCGTTGTTTTTGTATAAGGCTTTTAAATATAGAGAGAATAGCTACTTCATAGTTTTGCATGATGTGCCTGCCATAACCTAAGTACCCGGTCATTAAACGGACGGCCTTAATGATCGTCCATCTAGCTTTGCCATTTATCTGATACATGTAGAGAACTGTCCCTTTCATGGACCTCCCCCTACGGTATGTTTCTTTCCCTAATGGTCTGACTCGACGTGTATGTAAAGTGCCATTTTTTTTTTTACAGCGGGTTGGACAGCCCTGAACTTCTCTGTGGAGGTTGAGTGGGAACGTGTAAGAGTTATGTATTTCAACTCTGCCACTTCTTGTGTACCGCGTCTGTGTGCAAGCCTGTACTTTGTGTCTACGTTCAATTTGCGACACAAACAGTATCCCCCATACAGACGCCTCACCCCGGACCCCCGCCCCCCCCCCCCCCCCCCCCAGCCCCCCCCCCCGCGACTCACCAGCTTAAATTTTATTCACGACCAACCATTCGCTTATGCAAATACCCTTACCACCGTCCCCCCCTCACATTACAGCTACACTTTGACATGGCTTGCGTGCAGTCGAATTCATACGTGGATATAAACAAACGCAATTGACTATATCGCCCCACGGCTGCCGCGGGGGGTGTGTGGAAACGGGGGGGTCGGACAGCGAATAATCTCGAAGCTCTCAGATTGTCCTTTTAGATTTTTGTCCGTTTCGGTCAATCCTCTCTCCCTCTCCTACTCTATTTGTGATATGTCCCTCGGTCTCCTATTCATATGTCTATTTGAATTTCCGTGTGTGGGCAGTCGGCAGGTAAAGACAGACTGGGAACATGGTACGGAGTGTTCGCTAATAACTAAACAAAGTATCAAGCTCTGCAATTCGGACCAATTCTATTGTCTTTGTGTTCCCCTGCAAACTCTGAGTTAATTCCAAGTCTCTTCCCCTCCCTCTCTTTGAACGGGGTCGATAATCGCAGAAGATTACACCACTCTTAACAGCCAACTAACAGAATTATCTCTCACATCACCTCCTCTTTCTCTGCACACACCAAGGCGCGCGCGCTCCGTGAGTCTGTCTTTAGCTCTAACCCCATTCCACGCTTGACCCACGTCTAGCATTATTGTCTGCTTTCTGCATTTCTGTCGTCTGTCCTCAGCTCCACTGCAGACAGCAGTAGCCGATTTCTCTCCTGCCCTTGTCTCCACTCCAAAGGATTCGTCCACATCACTACGTGTAGACAACGCGCCCGAGTAAGGTTGTGCTCCGTCTATGAATGAACACAGGCTTGTCTCCCTTTCTCTACCTGCAGAGCCGTGCAGGAGTAAGCCTTCGTGCCACTCTCGATGTTCTCACTCCCTCTCCTCCGTAGAGATTGACACGGATTGAGATCTCTCCGTCCAACAGAAGAGATTGAGAGAATGAATAATCTGGTCCGCGTTTACACCCTTCATGAGGGGCTGAAGGGCCTCGGAGCTCCTCTAGGAATAACCATAGTCATCTCTATCCTCTCCCGCCTCTAGCAAATAATCTCCCTGCCTCCCCCTCTCCTCTCTCCTCCCCCCCCCCCCCCCCCACCCCCCCCCCCCCCCCCCCCCCCCTCTCTCCGCTCTCTCTTCTCTCTCTCTCTCTCTCCCTCTCTCTTCTCTCCTCTCTCTTCATCTCTCTCGCTCTCTCTCTCTTCTTTCCGAGTATGAAGTAGTCAGTACCCGGGCATTAAAACGCGACGGCATTAATGATCGTCCATCTGCTTGCCTCTTTATCCTGGTAAATGCGTAGAGACCTGTTCTCTTTCATGGACTCCTCCCTACGGTAGGTCTTCTGCTCCTCATCTCCGTCTGACTCGCATTCGTGGGGTCAGTGCCATTTTTTTTTACACGGGTTTGGACAGCCCTCGAAAGGCTCTCTGTCCTCTCTTGAGGGACGGTTTTAAGAGTTATGTATTTCAAACTCTGCCAATCTCTTGTCGTACAAGACGCTTGTCTGTATCCTGTCAAGCCTGTACTTTGTGTCTTTACGTTCATTGTTCTCTCTCTAACAGTATCCACCCGTTCTCACGACCCTCTAATCCCGCCCCCCCCCCCCCCCCCCCCCCCCCATCCCCCCCCCCCCCCCTCCCCCCC
>JADBJO010001323.1:7500-10000 GCA_016801955.1 Conus betulinus | reverse complement strand
AGATAAGTGACAAACGCGTTCATTTTCATTGTCCTATTTGTTTTTAGTCTTGCCTGAAGAAGACTTGACAGGTCGAAGCGCGTCGTGTTTTGTCTTGTGACTCATTTGTCCACGTTTCTCTTGGCGGTTCGCTGACATTTACATAAGATTTTTCCAGGCAAAGATAGGAACGAGGGGAGAGGTGGGGAAGGGGGCGGGAAGGAGGTGAGGGAGGTAGGGAGGGGGGGGGGGGTCTGAAACAGCCCAGATATTAAGTTTCTGTCCTTATTCAGAGTTTATTTTCTCACTTTCCTATGAGGAAGATTATTTTGTTGTTGTTACCCCTCCCTTTTCTGTTAGAGCTAAGTAATGATTCTGAGAACTAGTCTTTCGGACCGGACAATTCGCGGAAGCCTTAGAGTGTGGCATGAACATTGCGCATGGAGAAGGTCCCACGACAGCAAGGGCCTGATTCTGTGCAATATTCCGTGGACAAAAGTCAGATTCTCGTTCGCGCACCGGGCAGACAAACAGAAGAGAGTTTCTCCCCCTTACTTAATAACTAAGTTCTTACCTTGTTTGCAGGAAATATTTTTTTGTGTTTATGATTTGATATATTTGTCGTGCACACACGCGGGTTTTTCTTGTATAGAACAACGGCAACAAGGTGCCTACGGACTCACCAATACTCCTTCCTTTTGCCCAAACTGGTCTCGAATAGCGCCGACGGAGATCTCTTTATAGAACAAACCCCTTGTCCTCACAGACACAGAACCTGTTTTTGATTCCTGTCTTCATCCTCAGCAATCTAAGGAAAGCAGCAGTTCTTCAAAAAAATAGAAATGAAAACCAACATGAATTCTATTTCAATCGATTACGAAAGAAGGTTGTCTTTAATAAAACTACACAGACCTATAAGCAGTTAATATTCCTGGCTGTAGCCTGAACAGTCTAAGGAAAACAGTTCTTTTGAAAAAAAAAAATAATCGACATCAATATTATTTCAACGAATTTTATTAATTTTCGTTTTTCTTCTCTTCATGACTGCTCCCCGCATCTGAGCTGCAGGTGCGCTGTGCCCATCATAGACCCGTCGAGGCCGATTTGATATTGACACCCTCTGTGTCATTACAAAACAAACAAACAAAGGTACGAGGTGTCCTTCCAACGCCTCCACGTATGGCGCCGCTGAGCAGTCCATCCTTGTAGACAGCTGACCATCCTGCAGGTGATACGCCTGTCACGTTGTGTGATTCTTTCAATGCCTTCAGCAGACGCAAGATGCTTGGGGTGTGACCAGGTCGGCCAGGGCACAAGAGAGTGGGTAAAGACTTCAACATCCTTCCTTTTTTCAACAGCTGATATAAGTAGCTGGTGTTTTTTCGTCGACTTACTCTTTTCGTGTATTTACTCTCTCCGTGTACTTACTCTCTTCGTGTACTAGCCCATATCAAAAGATCACGAACCTGGTTTCTGCCAATACGCCCACTTCGATGGGAACGCAAAAACACCAGGAGACAAAAACAAGCAAGCACACAAATAAAAACAAACACGAGAGTGGCACCATACTCTTGCGTGGCATTTTCTTAAGGCCAGCAGTTCAAATGTCGCAGTGAGAGGTCTGCTGTGGTAGTGAATATAGGGACACACGCGCGCGCGCGCGCGCGGGCACACACACACACACACACACACACACACACACACACACACACACACACACACACACACACACACACACACGCTCGCGCGCGCGCGCGCGCGCGTGCGCGCGCACACGCACACACTCATATACACATACATGTACGCTCATACACACACACACACACACACACACACACACACACACACACACACACACACACACACACACACGCACGCACGCACGCACGCACGCACACACACACACACACACACACACACACACACACACACACACACACACACACACACACACACACACACACACACACACACAATCACATTAAGACTAAAAACCTTCATGTACGTAAGTTTGGAATATTTCGACTGTTCACACGTGTATCTATTCAAAATCAACTTTTCCTTTTTCTTTTCTTTCTTCCTTTGTTTCTTTCGTATTTTCCATTGTAGATCACTTATTCACAAGATCTAGATGATTTATATATTTCCGACGATGAAACTAACGGGATGTACGAAAACAATGACAACAAGGACAATAAACAAACAAACAAAAAAATCGGATCTCGAAACAGAGAGGGTTGATAGTAAAAGAGACGGACACAGACACAGACAGACAGACCGTCAGACAGACAGACAGATACACACACAACCACAAACACACACGCGCACGCGCGCATGTACACGCACACACACACACACACACACACACACACACACACACACACACACACACACACACACACACAGACACACGTGCGCGCGCGCGCGCGCGTGCGTGCGCACGCACGCACGCACGCACATACACACACACATAAGAAGAAGAAGAAGAAAGAAGAAAGAAGAAGAAGAAGAAGAAGAAGAA
>JADBJO010001322.1:445000-447377 GCA_016801955.1 Conus betulinus | reverse complement strand
CACCCCTGATAAGGGGGGCAATGCAATCTGTCAATAAATTCATCTGAATATCACTCTCTCTATCTCTATCTCTCCCTCTGCTCTCTATCTCTCTGAAAGTGCATTATCGTGGAGGTCAGTAGTAAGGTTTATGGTGTTATTACTTTTTGCTTTGCACCCCCCCCCCACCCACATGTCATCAAGACTGTATAGCTAATGACATTAAAAATGTTCTGTTATCTCTCTCTCTCTCTCTCTCTCTCTCTCTCTTCTCTCTCTCTAACTCTTGTGCTGTGCGTGTGCGTGCCTGCGTGCGGCCTGCGTGCGCGCGCGCGCGCGCGCGTGTGTGTGTGTGTGTGTGTGTACGCGTACGTGTATACGTGTGTGGGTGTGCACGCTGCACGTGCTCTCAATCCTTCATAGGCGCCAGTGCAAGATTCGAACCTGCGAGCATGGGACAACGCTCCTCCATGCTGACTTGAAGCAGGCTGCCTATGATGTGTGATTTCAGGGACACCGCTCCTCCATGCTGACTTGAAGCAGGCTGCCTGTGATGTGTGATTCAGGGACACCGCTCCTCCATGCTGACTTGAAGCAGGCTGCCTATGATGTGTGATTTCAGGAGCCAGTACGTGTTCGTGTACGACAGTCTGCTGGAGGCCTTGATCTGCGGAGACACCACTGTTTCCAGCCACGCCTTCCCCGAAATCTTCAACGACCTCTGTCTCTACGACAACGACATCGGCAAGACCAAGCTGGAGGAGCAGTTTGAGGTGGGGGGGAGGGGGGGGGGCGCTGTGTGGCGTGCTTGTGTGTGTGTGTGTGTGTGTGTGTGTGTGTGTGCGTGTGTGTGTGTGTGTGGTGTGTGTGTGTGTGTGTGTGTGTGTGTGTGTGTGCAGATACGGATATTTATTCAAACCTGAAAGAGTTTTTTTAAACCATGTTCCTGGGGCGACCGTAAAGAAGAAACAAAGTTTTATGCCGTCGGTATACAGGCCACGCATTTTACCCATTCTCATCCGTTCTTATCTTACACCCATTCTCATCCGTTCTTCTTACACCCATTCTTATCTTACACCCATTCCCATCTTACACCCAATCTCATCTTACACATTCTCATCTTACACCCAATCTCATCTTACATCCATTCTCATCTTACACCCATTCCCATCTTGCACACATACACCCCATTCCCATCTTACACCCATACACCCATTCCCATCTTACACCCTTTCCCATCTTGCACCCATTCCCATCTTACACCCATACACCTATTCCCATCTTACACCTATACACCCATTCCCATCTTACACCCTTCACATCTTATACCCATTCTCATCTTATACCCATTCTCATCTTACATCCATTCTCATCTTACACCATACACTCATTCTCATCTTACATCCATTTCATCTTACGCCCATTCTCATCTTCCACCCATACACCCATTCTCATTCTCATTTTACACCCATTCGCATCTCCCACCCATACACCCATTCTCATCTTACACCATTCTCATCTTCCACCCATACACCCATTCTCATTCTCATTTTACACCCATTCGCATCTCCCACCCATACACCATTCTCATCTTACACCCATTCTCATCTTCCACCATCACACCCATTCTCACACGCGCTCATTCCGACACCCCGTCCACACAGCCACAGCCCGTCGGCCCCGCCGCAGCCCGGCACCGGCAATCCACAGGGAGCAGTCAATGTCAAGTCGTCAAGAGGCAACCCACCGGAGGAGACACTGCACTGCTGCCGAGTCACTTCGGTGGTGTTCAGTGGCGCCTGTTCTGATCTAACATACGCAGGACACCACCTACTAAGCCCCCTACTGACGACAATAATTGCTTAGTCGCGGAGCCGGCGTGAGTGAGCTCTCCCTCCGGAGGGCGCCACCACGTCCGTCCAACGACAGCCCCCATGGACTCGCCGATACCGGTGACCCCGACGGAACCAAACCAAGGCCACAGACGTGGAGAGGACATCGAAATTGAGGTCACCATGAGAGCAGGGCATGAAGGGCCACAGAATTTGAGACTTTTTTTTGCTGATCGATGAGAATGAGGATGATTAAGATGATGCTACGGATTTCCATTTCGGTCTGAGACTACATGACAGGGCTGTACTCTACGCTTCCTTTCATAATATATCCCGGCGTCAACCAGGCCGAGAGAGATACAGGCACCTGCAGTGTTGGTCAGAAATTTGAGCAACACTCTCAGAAACGCATCCATTAAGTGGATGAAACTCGACTGTGTGGTCGGAGTCCGCGACGCTAAACTACGCCCATTCTCATCTTACACCCATAAATTCCATTGTAGGTGAATGCATACACCCGATCAATTAGATACTAGGTCATGGATGCGTCTCAGAGAGTGTCGCTC
>JADBJO010001322.1:427500-435000 GCA_016801955.1 Conus betulinus | reverse complement strand
ACAAGAACGGGAGAACGTGAATATGGTGAACGCCGGAAAGAAGTGGAGAAAATGAACAACAGACACAATGAGAACAAGAAACCGTGAAGATTATGACTGACCAACAAGAACGAAAATATGGTGAATTATGGGACTGGACTAAAACGTGATATAATCATGAACGAGTTGAAAAGAAGAACATGACAATAACGAAAGAGGGACAACATGGAAGGAAAATGAGTGAATAAAGGATGGAGGAAAGACTGGAGAAAGGAGAACGCGAGAATGATGAAGAGAAGACTGGAGAAGGACGTGAAAATGATGAAAATGAAACGGGAGCCTAACGTGAGAGTGATGAAGGCCAGTTCGGATAAGGCAAGAAATTGAAGATGGCGCATATGGCCCTGACTGACTGAAGAAAATAGGCAAACGCAAAGATGATGGAAGAATGGACGAGAGGAGGACACGAGACAGGTAATGATCGAGATGATTAAAGCGTCGGAATCATGAAGGGTGGGATGAAAATAAAAAGCGGTATCTATGAACGTGAGGTGAAAAAAAAGGAATGTGAGAATGAATAATGTATGAAAGGCGACAGAATTGCGAATGCGAAAATAACGCAAGAACGATGAAGATAAAAAGGAAAAGACGAGAGCACAGTGAGGCCGATGGATGAATGAAAACTTGACAGCGTTGGAATGGTGCAGTGAAGGCAGCAAGGGAATGATGAGTGATTGCTAACAGAGAAAAGGCGAAGGTGAGAATAATAAAATGGAAACTCGAAGACAGAAGGGAGACAAGAGGGAAGAACGCGGAAATCATGACGTACATGAAAATCGGACAACGTCAGAGTAATTCAGTGAGGAACAGAATTAGAAATGAACCAGAGATAAACGAATGCTGGACGCGATCAGAACAGAGTAACAGGAGAACGACGACGAGCGACAGACGAAATAAGAAAAGACAAAGAGGGGATGGTGAATGATGAACGTGATGAAGAGGATGAGTAAAAAATGATGAATGTGGGCTTGCGGGAAAGTTGTAAATGATGAATATCGGACAGGGAAAAACGTGATAATAAAGCATTTTGGAGAGGTGGCAGGGACGTGAGAATGACAAATGTTGGAAGGGGGGAAACGTGAGAATAACGAATGTTTGACCGCAGGAAACGTGAGAATAATGAATATTTGATTGGTGGAAATGGTGACAATAATAAATTTCAGATAAGGGAAATGGTGAAAATAACGAATGATGGACCGAGGCAAACGTGAGAATGATGAATGTTAGTTGGCGGAAACGTGAAATTGAAACATTTTGGAGTGACGGAAAACATGGGAATGATGAAGGTTGGACGGCGTAAAAACGTGAGAACAATGAATGTAGAACTGGGGAAAACATGAAAATGATAAATGTTAGACTTGGGTAAAATGTGAGAATAATGAATGTTGGAGTAGGGAGAGACGTACGAATAATGAATACAGTACAAGGGAAAAAACTGGAAAATGATGAATGTTAGACAGGGAAGATTTGAGAACGACGAATGTTTGAATAGGGGAAAAAATGAATGTTGAACAGGTGGACGGAGACGGAGACGGGGGTGGGGGTGAGGGACGTGACAATGAATAATGCTGGACTGGAGAAAACTTAAGAAATGATGAAAATTGGACTGCACGGAAAGGTGAGAAGGATGAATAATGGAGTAGGGTAAAAAGGGTGAAATGGTGAATGTGTGTGTGTGTGTGTGTGTGTGTGTGTGTGTGTGTGTGTGTGTGTGTGTGTGTGTGTGTGTGTGTGTGTGTGTGTGTGCGTGCGTGCGTGTCTGTGTGTGTGTGTGCAGGAAAGGAAAAGGAGGGGGATTGAAAATAATGAATATATTGGACTGACCATAACTGGACTGGTAAAAAGGTGAGAACAAAAAATGTTGTACTGGGGGAAAAGGCAAGAATGATGAATATAGGACTGGGGGAGCTGAGAGGGAGGTGAGAAGTGAGAATGATGAATGCTGAACGGGAGGAAACAGAGAATGATGGATGTTGGGACTGGAGGGGAAGGGAAGAAGAACGTAGGAAAGATAAATAGCTAGATAGATGGAAGGGCGTTGTGACGCTGATGAACGAAGGACGGATGAAGAAAGCGAAGGAAAGAGAAAAGCGTTAAAGTGATGGCCGTAATGAAAACAGGATAGCGACAGAGTAATAGGGAACACAATCAGCACAGAATGAGTCAGAATGATAAGATGAGAACGCGTTAACAATGACTGGCTGACACGACGAGACGAAGAGAACATAAAAATGCTGGGTGTATGACAGGACAGAACATGACAATAGTAAATGAGGGGACAGAACATGACAACATAGTAAATGAGGGGACAGAACATGACAACAAATAAATGAGGGGGGACAGAACATGACAATAGTAAATGAGGGAACAGAACATGACAATAGTAAATGAGGGGGACAGAATGAGTAAATGGGACAGAATATGACAATAGTAAATGAGGGGACAGAATATGACAACAGTAACTGAAAAACAAGATAAGAAGAGAAATGATAATCGAGAGATGGAACGGTAACTGGGGAACGTGAGAAGGATCAATGACAGACGAGTGAAGAAGAGGAGAACGAAGATTAATGATGTGAGGAGCAGACAACGTAAAACTGATGAATGATTCTTCGGAGGAGGAAAGGAGTTTTAGAGCATGAATGATGGATGGGAAAAGAAAATAAGAATGATAAATGCCGGGCGGGATGGAAGGGAAGAACTGGAAGGAGCTGAGTATGGTACGTACATCCTACTGTTCAATATCGCCGAAAGAGTAGTAATAGGGCAGCGAAGGAAATTAAAGTATCATAAGTTCGTAGCAATGCCGAAAAATCGGTCAGCAATGTCTAAAGGAACTGTTTGAAGCAGAGAAGAATGAAAGGAGGGTGGGGGGTGGAGGTGTAGTTAGTCAAGACCAAATATGACACAATAGAATGGGAAATACGAAAACATGAAAAATGTACAACAGCGGGTAAGGCGGGTAATGTTACGGCTAAAGAATTGAAGGTGGGGGGGTGGAGAAACTGAAGGGTTTCAGGTTCAAATCCATGAAATATGAAAAGAATACAACTGCAATGGAAATGCGAGAAATTGCTACTGGACGGAGATGGAAACTGGTGGCGGTGTGTCCAATCCTTTCAGCACGTCCACATGTTTATATGATAAAATATAGGGTCTCTGGAGAACACCCAGGAATGAACTTGAAAAGTAGGAAATGGAGAGAAAACTGGATTGAAAAGTACAGTATCGTGGTGTGAAAGAATGCAAGTGTGAAGCAAAGGAAAGGAAGTAAAACAAGTGTTGTGATGAGCATAAGAAAATCCTACGTGAATGGAAATTGAGGAAAAGTGGGATACTTATAACGAGTTGCAAGCGGCATCTATCTGAACAGTATATTTTCAGTGGATCAGACGTAAACCATATCACGGCCGTAAGCATTTATGAAACCAATACCAGTTGATAGCGAGTCGCCAGACAGACAATCGAGGCACGCATGGATATAAATGTTAAATAAGGCCAACGTTTCTATAATCAATGTAGTTCAGCACTGTTGCTTCAAGACTCCACCCCCACTCTTTCCCATTAATACCCATACCCACTCCATTAAATAGTAAGCTCAGGGTAAAGCACCGAGGCCGCTGTAAGATGAGGTCTCACACTCTGGGGCTTCATGTATTGATGTATTGACATTCTGATGGTATTTGCGTAGTGTTGCCCAAGTCCTCTACCATCCCTCTCTTCCTCTCCATCCCCCCCCTCTCCCGACCGGCCTTTCTGTTGCAGGTCATCCGGTATGTTCTACCCTTTCGGGGGTGTCGACGCTCAACCTGAATATGATCTCACACCAATCCTGGCTCGGCTCTCACCTCTCTGCACAGGCTTTACACTGAATCATCAGCTTTAACTCTCAGGACACTCAGTGTGTGTACGTGTACGTGTGCGTGTACGTGTGCGTGTGTGGTGTGTGGTGTGTGGTGTGGTGTGTGTGCATGCGTGTGCGTGTGTGCGTGTGTGTGTGTGTGCGCGTGAGTGTGTGTGTGTGTGTGTGTGTGTGTGTGTGTGTGTGTGTGCGCGCGCGCGCGCGCTCGCGCATGCCTGTGATAAATTTCAGTTTAAGAGGAAGGCGACTTTTTCAAACGGTAAACAACAGCTTCAGACATCATCGAACTTTGGATGGCTGGATACCAAGGAAGGAAGGTCTTGTAAGATCCAGCTAGTCGGACATGTGGTGAAAAAAACCGGCTCCACAATGACCAAGAGAAGAATGTTCGTGTTTTGAGGAGAAACAAATTAGTCAAAGCAGAAACAATGTCAGAAACAAAAAACTGACGTGGCAATTTCGGAGACAGGCATGGACAGGTCTATTTCAGAGCAGCTCAAGCAGACGACAGATAGCATTTCCAGGGCTGTCAACACACCCCCCTCCTCCCCTCCCCCTCCCCCCCCCCTCCAAAAAAAAAAAAAGGGGGGGGGGGGGAAGCAAACAAAACGCAAGCAAATAAGACAAACACACACAACAAAAGTAAGAAGTCATTCCCGTCATGGGTACACTCAGATGTACATACAGTGTACAGCTATACCACTCCACAGCATTTCCATGCTGCAGTCCTTCAGTCGGATAAAACCAAGCCATGTTAAGTACACCCGACCACTCGGATCATCTCGTTCAGATCTGTCTTTAAAAACCGATTATTCAAACCTTTTGAGATGAGTCCAATGCAACAAAGATACATGGAAATGCCTAATTAATGAACGGCCCAGCAGACTGGACAGCAAGTGCCTGCTCCAGAGGTGAAACTCTGTCTAGTAACCCGAGTGCGAGAAAGAACTTGCATCTTACAAAGTTCATAAAGAGAAAAAAAAAAAAAAAGAAAATGCTTTCCCGACCACAGGAGGATGAACAAAACACAAATACAGATAAGCGGTTGGCAACAGTATGGAGAAAAACATTTAATCCAAATCTAAAGAGAAAGCAAAGTCGAAGAAAGTGACACAAAAGAAGAAATTACTAGCACAGGATTTGTGGAAGACATGGGCACACTGAAAGATCCTACCTCCCTTGCATTCCTATGGGGCGAATTAAAACCAAAGCATGCAGGTTGTTCAAAACACACATTAAAGAATAGGCCACAGAGGCAGAAAAAAGAGAGAGTGAAGAAACACAGACAAAAAAAATTCAAAAAAGAAAAAGAGCGAGAGGAAACAAAAGTAATTAGGAGCACAATATCGCATGAAGACTGAAACAAAGTTTAATTTGAAAAAGCCCTACCCCCCACCCCACCATCCTTTCTTCTGGCTCACAGGATAACCAAGATCACCGAGGTGAAAAGAAAAACACTGAAGGGACGGTCAAGCAGGTTTAGACAAATATCATACAGAGAATCCTTACAGAAGAACAGTGTTCACATGTTGGCAACATTGGAAAGCTGTTTCAGGATATCACGAGAATGAGTTTAGTGAGACCTCTAATGCCCTTTTCTCTAGGCTATTGTGAACTTCCGTCTGACTCACAGAAAGGAAGGGGATGCGGGGGGGTGTCAATGAATAGGAGCCCTGAAGACACTGAGGGAAACGGGGAAGGAGGGAACAGACGTTTGGAAGGTATTAAGCAGGCTCTTAGATGATCAGAGATAAACGCAAGCAACATCAGTTAAAACAATAGGTAGGACAGCTGAAAGAAAGTACACCAGTGTTTTGGCCACACGTGCATGAAGAGTTAAAGGTGTTCAACCTTTATGGAACATCTGAAGCTGAGGACGGAGGGATGAGTTTGGATTATGGAAGGGGTGGGGGGGGGGGGGGTTGAAAAGGGAGTTGCTTTATAGCTGAAATTATTAGTGATATACAGACTAAATGAAGTGAAGCGAGGAAGGGGAAGCAAGCTGGCGAAGAAGAGAAATGTTTCCCCTGAATCACCGTCGCAAACGTGGGTCCTGCATTTGTGTGTGTGTGTGTGTGTGTGTGTGTGTGTGTGTGTGTGTGTGTGTGTGTGTGTGTGCGCGCGCGCGCGCGCGCAAGCGTGTGCGTGCGTGCGTGCGTGCGTGCGTGCGTGCGTGCGTGCGTGGGTGGTGTGTGTGCGTGCGTGTCCGTGTGTTCATGAGCGTGCATTTGCGTTTGTGTCTGTGTGCGTGCGTGTGTACGCGCGCGCGCGCGCGTGAATGTGTATATGTGTGCAGCGGACGGGAAGGGAGAGGATGGAGGGGTGGGGTGTGCAGGGTGAGTGGAAGGGAAGGGGTAGAGGATGGGGGGGAGATTAGTCTGTGTGACACTGGCAGTGCGGGTGCAGTATGCCCGTCTCTCTATCACGGTCCGTCCGTCTCTCACTCTCCCCTATATACTCTGTATAGAGGTTATGCAACAGTGGAGTGTGTGGGGGGGCGTGCATGCGTGCGCGCGCGCGCGCGCGCGCGCGCGTGTGTGTGTGTGTGTGTGTGTGTGTGTGTGTGTGTGTGCGCGTGTGTGTGTGTGTGTGAGTGCACGCGCGCGCATGTGCTGCATGCATGTGTGTGTGTGTGTGTGTGTGTGTGTGTGTGTGTGTGTGTGTGTGTGTGTGTCTGTGCTGTGCGTGCATGTGATTATATGTGTGTGTGTGCGCGTATATGTGAGCGTACGTGTGTGAGTGCATGCGTGCGTGCGTGCATGTGCGTGTGAATGTGTGTGTTTGTGTGTGTGACAGAGAGAGAGAGAGTTTGTGCACATGTGTGTGTAAGTATGTATATGTATATACGTGTGTATATGTATATATGTACGTGTGAGTGAGTGAGTGTGTGTGTGTGTGTGTGTGTGTGTGTGTGTGTGTGTGTGTGTGTGTGTGTGTGTGTGTGTGAGTGCACGTGCGCGCACGTGCTGCATGCATGTGTGTGTGTGTGCATGTGTCTGTGCGTGCATGTGATTATATGTGTGTGCGTGTATGTGAGCGTACGTGTGAGAGTGCATGCGTGCGTGCATGTGCGTGTGAATGTGTTTGTGTGTGTGTGTGTGTGTGTGTGTGTGTGTGTGTGTGTGTGTGTGAGAGAGAGAGAGAGAGAGAGAGAGAGAGAGAGAGAGAGAGAGTGCACATGTGTGTGTGTAAGTATGTGTATGTATTATATTGTGTGTGTGTGTGTGTGTAAGTATATACGTGTACGTGTGTGTGTGTGTGTGTGTGTGTGTGTGTGTGTGTGTGTGTGTGTGCGCGCGCGCGCGCGCGCGCGACGTGTATGTGTTAGCGTGCATGTGTGTGCGAGCGTGCATGCGTGTGCACTTGCTTGTGTGTGTGTGTGTGTGTGTGTGTGTGTGTGTGTGTGTGTGTGTGTGTGTGTGTGTGTGTGTGTATACCTACGCACGTACATGCACTCACAGATTCTATTTCAGAACCGCCAGACGTTCTCCCCAGTTATTCTCCGATCCACCTTCAACACCCTCATCCTCCCTTTGAGACAGATTCCAACAAAACAACCCCCCTTGACAGACGACCCCCGAACCCCAGCACCGACGATC
>JADBJO010001322.1:412500-422500 GCA_016801955.1 Conus betulinus | reverse complement strand
TGTGTGTGTGTGTGTGTGTGTGTGTGTGTGTGTGTGTGTGTGTTCAAGTACGACAGAACTTAACTGTCCTTTGCGTGGTGACAAAATGACATCACAAGTGAGGAAAGATGGATGAGGGTATCATGGGAAAGATGACAATTCACTAGAAAGGAGAGATGGATGAGAGCATCATGAGAAAGATGACGATGTCAATAGAAAGGAAAGATGGTTGCGTGAAGAAGACGTAAACGAGGACAAAATGAGAAGAAAATATAGATGACGATATGTTGAGAAAAATAGACAAGTATTATATGAAAATGGAAAATGAATGAAGACATCATGGTAACCGAAATATGGTTGAGGTTATAGTGCGAGAGGAAACATGACAAAAGAGAAAACGGATGAGGACGCAACGAAAAAAACAAAAGATGAAGACAACATGAGAAAGGAAAAGTGCATAAGGTCATGGTAAGAAAGGAAAGATGGCGAGGATATCACGGGAAAGGAAAATGGATGAGGACATCGGAAAGAGGGGAAAAGAATGCGGAAATCATAAGAAACGAAAGTTGGATGAGGACACAATGAGGAAGTCAAGTTGCCTGAGGATATCAAGACAAAGGCAAGATAGACCAGGAGGAAAAGGACTGATCAATAAAGACATGACAAGAAAGATAGCTGAGGACGTCATGAGAAAGGAAGGATGGATGTAGACATCAAAAGGAAGGAACAAATGAATGAAGATTTCATTGAAGGAAAAACAATATCACATAATGAGAAAAGATAGATCGCTGATTATGTCATGAGGAAGGAAAATTGAGGTTGTCGTGAGATAGAAAAGGAACACTTCGACACACTGAGAAAAGAAAACAGATATGGACATCATTAGAAAAGGAAGATGAACCAAAACACCAGGAAAATGAAAGAAGAAAGAAAGAAGACGGAAGAAGTGTCATAAGTAAAGCAGATATTGGTAAGCATATTTTGCAGAAGGAAAATGGATGAAGAAAATCGTGAGAAAGAAATGCAGGTAACGGACTTTATGACTGAAACAGTACAGATGAAGACAGAGAAAAAATAAAGACGTATGAAGGTATGCTGAAAAAGGAAAGATGGATGAGGACATCATCACAGAAGACTGCTGGTGGGGTCAAGGGAAAGAAAAGATAGCTAAAGGACACGATGGGAGAGAACTATACGACGAAGGACAGATGAATGATGACAGAATGAAAACCATGAGAATGAGAACAGTAGAGATGCACAGAAGATATCATGGGAAAGAAAAGAGGGGGAAGGACTCCAACAAAGGGCAGATGGATGAGGACATCATAAGGAAAGATGGGTGAGGACATCATGAGAAAGGAAAGATGGATGAGGACATTATCAGGAAAGAAAAAATGGATGAGGACACCATTATAAAGGAAAGATGGATGAACACATTTTGGAAAAAAAAGAAAGATGGATGAGGACATTATGGGAAAGGAAAGATGGATGTCATTATGAGAAGGAAAAGATGGATGAAGACATGAAAAGGAAAGATGGATGAGGACATTATGGGAAAGGAAAGATGTATGAGGACATATTGAGAAAGGAAAATGGATGAGACATAAGGACATTATGGGAAAGGAAAGATGTATGAGGACATATTGAGAAAGGAAAAATGGATGACATTATGGGAAAGGAAAGATGGATGAGGACATTATGGGAAAGAAAAAAATGGATGAGGACACTATGATAAAGGAAAGATAGATGAGACAGGACACTATGAGAAAGAAAAGATGGATGAGGACATTATGAGAAAGGAAAGAAAGATGGCTGAGGACATCATGGGAAAGGAAAGATGGATGAGGACATTATGAGAAAGGAAAGATGGATGAGGACATTATGGGAAAGGAAAGATGGATGAGGACATTATGAGAAAGGAAAGATGGATGAGGACACTATGAGAAGAAAAGATGGATGATGACATTATGGGAAAGGAAAGGTGGATGAGGACATTATGAGAAAGAAAAAATGGGATGAGGATATAAAGGGAAAGGAAAGATGGATGAGGACATTATGAGAAAGGAAAGATAGATGAGAACATGATGGGAAAGGAAAGATACATGAGGACATTATGGAAAAGGAAAAATGGATGAGGACATTGTGAGAAAGGAAAGATGGATGAGGACATTATGGGAAAGGAAAGATAGATGAGGACATTATCGAAAAGAAAACATGGATGAGGACATTGTGGGAAAGGAAAGATGGATGAGAGGACACTATGGGAAAGGAAAGTTGGATGAGGACATTATGGGAAAGGAAAGATGGATGAGGACATTATGGGAAAGGAAAGATGGATGAGGACACTATGGGAAAGGAAAGTTGGATGAGGACATTATGGGAAAGGAAAGATGGATGAGGACACTATGGGAAAGGAAAGTTGGATGAGGACATTATGGGAAAGGAAAGATGGATAAGGACATCATGATAAAGGAAAAACAGATGAGGACATTCTAAGAAGGAAAGAAAGATGGATAAGGACATATGGATGCAAAAGAAAAGATGGGTGAGGACATCATGATAGAGGAAAAAACAGCTGAGGACATTATGAGAAGGAAAGATGGATGTGGACATTTTGAGAAAGGAAAGATGAATGAGGACATTATGGGAAAGGAAAGATGAATGAAGATCTTTTTTCTTGGGGGGAGACACTTCTGTTAGAAAGAATAGACGGTTGAAGATAGATATTAAACAGAAAGAAGAAAGATGGACGAGAATATCATGGCACAGGGAAAGATGGATGAGGGCATCATCATGGGCTGGTACATAGCCACATGGTGAGAATGACAGAGACAGGAACGTGTCAGGATATCGTGAAAGAGGAGGGATGGACGAGTACAAGTAAGAAAAAAAAATATATGAGAGGGACATGCGCGAGAAATATGGCAGGGAAAAATCACGAGAAATGGCGAGAAAAATGAATGAGAGAGGAAAAATGACGGAGAAAATGGGAAAAATGGAGAATGGAAATGGACAGATGAAAAAAAAATGGTAAGAAAAAAAAGGATGAGTGAAAACATGGTGAGGAAGGAAAACACACGAGGACATGGTCAGAAAAAAACGGATGTGTGAGAACATCACGTGTAACACAAAGGACATGGTGGTGGAACAAACATGATGATAAAGAAGGAAAGAACGGATGAGCCGTAATGTAATGAGGCATGCAAAGGACGGATAAGAGATGGTGAGGGGGGAAAACGGACGAATGAGGATGCCACAGATTAAAAAACCAAGGAAAGATTGAATGGCATGAGAAAGAAAACGATGGACGAAGACATGGCGAGAAAACGTGGGTTTGGGATCATGGTCAGCAAGGACGATGAGCACAATGTGAGAAAGGTCAGTCATGACATTTTCAGAAAATAAAGGACGAAGACCGGAAAGGAAATGATGAATAAAGGGGTCGATTTTCTTTCGTACCCCTCTCGTCTCTACAGCAAAGAGCTTCGTGGCGTCAAAGATCCAAGGATATGTAGATGCAGAAAATATTGACAACGTTCTTAAATACTTTTGGAGCATATAAAGCCATGAGAATTCAAAACAGTACAACAGCTTTAACACGTAACAGGAAGAAGCTCTTGTACAGATGAATGTGGTTAAAAAAAAAAAAAAAAAAAAACCGAATTATCTCCAAAATTCTTTTCTCTTCCCTATTTAATTCAGTTTTCCTGCATTCGGAGACAGTGGGTCAGACAGAGAGGGCAAGAAGTGGAAATCTTGCCAAAAGGGATCTTGCAGTTTGCGAGCCTTTTTGTTCGTTACAAGTGGCTGCTCATAAATGAAGCGCTATCGTTTTACTATACATTTCGCCGGTGAAGACAATACGAACTGTCTAAAGTAGCTGCAAAGACACTACGGACAGATTCTCGATTTCATTAAGGTAGGTAGGTATGTAGAAGCTTGTATAGCCTCGCAGCTTTCTTGTGCTCCGTCAATTGATTTGTCAGTATTGCTCAAAGGGGTGTCAATCGCAGCGTGTTACAGTCACACACACACACACACACACACACACACACACACACACACACACACACACACACATATATATATATATATATATATATATATATATATATATATATATATATATATATAATATATATATATATCATCGAAGTCAACTTCTATGTCTTTTTAAAACTTACATCTGCATCAAGGAAGCTTTTAAAGCTGTTAAGAGTGTCAGTAAGTTTAATGTTAGTCGGAAGAGAATTCCATCTGCTAACTACTCTGATAGCAAACGAATTGCTCCTTGGGTTAGTGTTGGAAAACCGAACAAACAATTTGCCTGCATTACCTCTTGTGATATCAGATTTGCTCACTTGGAATAAAGAGTTAAAAATCAATGTCGTCCACTTGGTGAAATATCTTAAATGCTTGGATCAGGTCCCCTCTTACCCTTCTGGCTGTTAGAGATGATAACCCAAGATATCTTAACCTGTCTTAATAAGTCATGTCTCTGCATTCTGGTAATATCTTAGTCGCTCTTCTCTGGACCTTTTCTACCGACGCTGATTGTCTCTTTAAGCAGTAGGTACCAGATAACATTTCCGTACTCCACATGTGTCTGATAAGCGCTTTGTACAACTTCAGGAACACGTCTTTATCAATAAAGGAGAAAGACCGTCTAATCAACCCAGTCATCTGGTTGGCTTTACTAATCGCTTTCTGTACGTGTGGGTCGAAAACTAAGATCGGAGTCAAAGGTAATGCCAAGGTCTTTTTTCCTCTGAGCATTTTTCACCGTTTCATTTGAATCAACAATTTTCAGTTTGGATATTTTTTTTCTTACCTATGTGCATTACTTTACTCTTTTGGACATTGAAATACAAGTTCCAATTATGCGACCAATCCTGCACGTTGTCAAGGTTCTTTTGGATGTCAGGATAATTGACAGAGTCACCGTAAATCTTCGTATCGTCGGCAAAAACTTTGCACGTACTCGATGTCACGTCCGGTAAGTCCTTGATAAATATAGTAAAAGGACTGGGCCCAAAATGCTTCCCAGTGGGATGCCACTTAAAACTGGTTTGTCCGAAGGGTATGCCGACCCTACCCTCACCCTCTGTCTTCGGTCAGTCAGAAAGCCCTCGATCCAGTCTAGGAGGGAGCCGTCAATTCCATAATTTTTCAGCTTGATCAATAGTCTCTTTATGCGGTACCAAGTCAAAGGCTTTACGGAAATCTAAACACACTATGTCTATTGATTTTTTGTCATCAGTAATTGCAGTTTAATCATCCATGACTTGGATCAGTTGGGTCATGCAAGATCTTTTATTTCGAAAGCCAGTTGACAGTCCGCAAAAAGTTTAAAATCATAAGAATATGTCACAATAACATCCCTCACAACTGACTCCAGTACTTTGCATATAACACAAGTTAGGCTGACTGGGCCTATATCTACCCGGGTCCTGTTTGGAGCCCTTTTTGAATATGGCAACAACATCAGCAGTTTTCCAGTCATCCAGGATATTTCCCATCTCTAAGGATTCATGAACAGTATGCTGAAGGGAACTGAGAGTTCCTTACTTAGTTCTGTTAAGGCTTTGGCCGGAATTCTATCAGGTCCCTGAGCCTTAGAGGGGTTTAGCCTCCACCACTGCCGGGGTGACTCCTATTTCTGAAAAAGTTATGCCTTCTAAATTTAGAGACTTAGTCATGTTGGGTAGATTGTGTACTTTCTCTCGGGTGAATACACTTGAGAAAAAAAATTGAGCGTTTCCGCTTTCTCAGAGTCAATGACTACCATTTCACCTGAATCCCTTTTTAAGCGTCAATACCAGTGCTTAACTTCAATTTTTCTTGCACATATTTCCAGAAGCTTTTTGGGTTACTCTTTGCTTGGCAAGCTATTTTTTCTCATACCTTTTTCTTTGCCTTTTAATCATCCTGTTCGAGAGGTTTCTCTCAGTAATGTATCTCTGGTAGTCTATTCCAGATTTAGTTTCAAGATATCTTTTAAAAGCATTTACTTTTTCTCGATTTCTTTTCGAGTTTTTTTCTGTCCATCCATTTTGGTTTGGCTTTGGTAGTTGCTGACTTTTTATTTTTCACCTTTGGTGTATGTCTGTCCATTCCTGACTGAATCCAGTCACTCACCCGTATCCAAGTGACTGACTGACAGACTGCTCGACTGATTGATTGATCGATTGATTTTTATTTACCTATTTCTTATCTATAAATCTTGACCATTTTTCATCTGTTTGATGAGCTGTTTTCCTTTAAACTAAGGAAAGAATCGAATACTAATCTTGTTCTGAAATGGACAAAATAAATTACGCGGAATAGCTGTCCACAAGCACACATATGCGCGCGTACCACACACACACACACACACACACTCTCTCTCTCTCTCTCTCTCACACACACACACACACACTCTCTCTCTCTCACTCTCTCTCTCTCTCTCTCACACACACACACACACACACACACACACACACACACACACACACACACATATGAAACACATAACAAATACATCTGGACACAAAACAGCGTAGCACAACACAGAAAACACACGCACACGAACATATGCACGCGCGCGCGCACACACATACACACAATTGTTTTATGACACTAACGTCGACAGCCGTTAAAAAATGAATACGAAACAACGACAATAACCACACACAACACACACACACACACACACACACACTTGCGTATGTGCGCACACGTACACACACGTGCGCCCCCTCCCCCTCCCGCGTGCACACGCACACACACACACACACAAGAAACACGACACACACACACACACACACATTGGTTGAAAGTGCGAAGCGCGCGCCTGTCGACACAACATTGGTTGATGTGGATAGATGTTAAGTTGAAGAAGAAATAACGACACAATCAACAGCACACACGCACAGGTGGGTGCGTGCGCGCGCGCGCAGACACACACGAGAGAGAGACACACACACACACACACACACACACACACACACACACACACAGAGAGAGAGTCTGATCAATCTTAATATAAAAAGGAACTAAATTCTGGAAATAACGATAGCAACAACAACAACAACAACAACAACAACAACAACACACACACACACACACACACACACACACACACACACACACACACTCACACACTGCAGGTACTTCATGTATTTTTCACTGTTCCCTCCCTCCCTCTTTTCTCTACATCCACACTATCCAAACAGCCCCTTTACCTCTCCAACCTAAATCCCACTCCTACCTCGCCCATCCTTGGCGTGTGTGCGTGCGTGTGCATGTGCGTGCATGCGCGCGCATGTGTGTGTGTGTCTGTGTGTGTCCGTGTGTGTCTGTGTGCGGGGGTGCGGGTGGGGGTGGAGTATCTTTCGAATGAGCACCATCTCTTTGTTTTTCAATGGCTTCATTTCTCTCCGCTGAATGCACAAACATAAACCATTTTATTAACGGTTTCATTTCTCTCCGGTGAATACACAGACAAACATAAACCATTTTATTAACGGTTTCATTTCTCTCCGTTGAATACACAGACAAAAATGAACCATTTTACTATAGTAAACATGTATGGCCCAAGTAGCGGAGATGACCCTGCCTTTTTTGACAACATTTTTGAGTTGATTGAAACCAACAACAGTGAACAAGTTATTGTTGGAGGAAACTGGAATTGTGCATTAAATTTAAAATTGGATGTTCGTAATTATAAGAGCACAGCAAACCGTCAGAGGACCCGTAAGAAAATCATTGATATTATGGGACGTTATGGTTTTTACGACATGTACAGAACATTATACCCAGACAAACGCTCATATACCTGGCGTAAATTCAATACAATTAAGCAGGCCAGGCTAGACTATTTTATATGTTCTGAGGATATAATGAATGACGTCAAAGGTATTGATGTCAAACCAGGCTATCGATCTGACCACTCACTCAGTTATCCTTAAAAATAGATGAATTAAAACGTGACAGACCTTTTCTGGAAATTCAACAATTCACTATTAAAAGATGAACAGTACATAGCAGAAATTTTAAAAAAAGTAATTACCAATATCAAACAGCAATATGCTGTACCAGTATACAACATGGCCAGTATTGACAATGTTGCTAATGATGATTTAACATTTACAATAAGTGATAAATTGTTCTTTGAGACTCTACTACTAGAAATAAGAGGTAGAACAATTTTCTTATGCAACTTTTAAAGAAAAGGTCAACAAACCAGCAAGAGAATGACTTAGAAAAACAAATCAAAAGAAGTGAAGAGAATGTCAATGATAATAACATGCATGAACTAGAGAACTTAAAATACAAACTACTAAATAAATAAGAAATATGCGAATCGAAGGCAAACTAATTCGCTCCAGAGTCAGGTGGATAAATGAAGGTGAAAAGGTCAGTAAGTATTTTTGTAACCTTGAAAAAAACAAATTTTACCGATAAAACTATGCCCTTTTTGGAAACAGAGTCTGGTAACATTATTTCAGAACAAGAAACCATTTGAAAGAAGTACAACAATTTTACAAACAAATACATTCCCACAGGACTGTGCGTGATTTTTGTTTAACATCTCATATACCGGAAGCAACAAAATTAACTGACATTGATAAAAATAGCATAGAAGGAAAAATTTCGTATATGGAAGCAGCGGCCTCTTTAAAATGTATGAAAAATGGTAAAAGCCCTGGCCCTGACGGCTTTACAGCTGAATTCTATAAGTTCTTCTTTGTTGATATTGGAGCTTTTCTTGTTAGATCTATAAACGAAGGTTTTGTTAATGCTGAACTTCTCTGTAACACAACGCCAAGGTGTCATTATATGCATACCTAAGGAAGGCAAACCAAAACGTTTTGTAAAAAACTGGCGTCGTCCAATCTCATTACTAAATATTTCTTATAAAATTGCATCAGCATGCATTGCCAACCGCTTGAAGTCTGTCTTGCCTTCCATTATCCATGAAAGTCAGACGGGCTTCTTGAAAGGTCGTTACATCGGTGAGAACATTCGCGTGTTATATGATACTTTAGTTTATGCTGATAGAAAAAACATCCCAGGTATGTTTCTGTCAATAGACTTTGAGAAAGCCTTCGACAGTATTTCATGGTCGTTTTTGCACAAATGCTTGGATTTTTTCAACTTTGGCCCAGATATGATTCACTGGGTCAAGACTTTTTTTCACACACATTAATACTTGTGTTTCTGTCAACGGTCAATACTCTAGCTGGTTTGCAATAGAACGTGGTGTTCGACAAGGTGATCCGTCATCCCCATATCTTTACCTCCTTTGTGCAGAGATACTATCACTAAGGATAAGACACAACGATTTAATCAAGGGCATAAAAATTAAAAATAGGGAAAGCTTATTGTCACAATTTGCAGATGACACTGCTTTGTGTTTGGACGGCAGCGAAAATTCATTTAATGAAGCCATTGCCGTGCTGACACAGTTTGCTGAAATGTCAGGACTAAACATGAACTTTGATAAAAACTCAGATCATTTGGATAGGTAGCAGAAAAAAAACTGCAATTTAAGGTTTATGCGTGACAAAAACTTCATTTGGGACCCGGGTATCTTCAAGATACTTGGCATTAAATTTTCAGTTGATACAAAGTCCATTAGCGCCATTAACTATGATGACAAGTTAATTCAGATGAAAAGGATTTTATCACATTGGAAAAAAAGACGGCTAACACACCACTAGGGAAAATAACAGTAGTGAAAACTCTTGTCCTGTCAAAAATAACGTATTTGTTAATAAATCTACCAGATCCACCAGATATTTTTATATCAGAACTAGAGAATGAGTTGTTTACATTCTTATGGAATGGTAAAAATAGTAAAATTAGGAAACCAGTTGCATGTAGCTCATACGTCTGTGGTGGACTGCGCATGATTGATATCAGAGCTTTCATTGGTGCTATGGAATTAAGCTGGCTTTGTAAAATACAGTCCGAGGGTGTCTCCAAGCTTAAAGACTTTCTCTTTGATATGTACCCTGAAATAGAAAATACTGAAGTC
>JADBJO010001322.1:390000-407500 GCA_016801955.1 Conus betulinus | reverse complement strand
ACCATCAGTCAGACGCGAAGAGGCTGGTATTCGTCACAGGCTGGCTGCCTAGTGGTGTGTATGCGCATCCGGTGGGTAAGGCAATCTGGGAAGCAAGGGAGAGAACCGAACAGAAAATTTCACCGAGCACCCTCCCACTCAACAGACAGCAGGACACAAAACAGTTTTGGCAGCAATCAGGAAAATGGCCTCAGATTAACACTCACTGTCCGGGGATTCGGGAAACGTATCTCGGAGGATGTTCCACTGCGGTTTTGTACCAGAGGGTGACGCTCAAGAATGCGCCCGAACAAGCTATCCATCACCCACTGATGAATTATGGTCGACGCGTCAAGGAGCTCTCTTTTTGCAATTTTATTTTTAATTAGAATACGCACACAACAGTAAACAAACTCCTTCACCATAAACGAAGTGTTTCCAAACTGGCATGACCAAAAAAAATCCTAATTTGCGCGAAACGCAAAAGTGCTTAGCCTACTAAGGGAAGAAGAAACGGTCCCAAGACAGGTAGAAAACACTTTTTATTTATTCCTGTTTTCTTCTTGATTACATAATCCCAGTTCTCGGGAGGTGTCACCATAAGCCAGATTGGAAATGGCAGGAGGGGGGGGGCGGGGCGAGGGAGGAAGAGGAGGGAGAGAGAGAAGGAAGGATGGGGGGGGGGGGGGGGACGTGATGAGGCAGCCGCCGTTTCTCTCCAGGCTCTTCTGTTGGCAGCTGTCGTGAGGAGATCGGCATGGTCATTTTGGTCCAGTACTTTATATTTTCGGACCAACTCTTTCTCTGCCGTCCTCGCCTGCGCTCCTCTCTTTCCACGGTACCTTGGAGGATGGTTTTGGAGAGGGTGTTGTGACAAATGACGTGGCCAAACCATGCCATCCTCCGTCGTTTGACGGTTGCCAGAAATGGTTCGTGGGGCCCAACTAGGTTAGTGACCAGGTTCCGCACATAATCATTGGTCTTGTGTTCTTTGTAGGAGATGCGGAGCAGTTTCCTCAGGCACCTGGTCTCAAAAGCCTGGATTCTTCTTTCTGTTTCGGCCATCAGTGTCCATGCCTCGCAACTATATAACAGGATGGAGACCACTAGTGGAGCCTGAATTTGTGTGGAATTTGATGTTGCTCTTCCACACTCTGTTCGATCTGGCCATCGCTGCTGATGCGGAGTTGATCCTGATTCGGATTTCTGTTGTGCAGGTGCCATCTTTGGACAGGGTTGCTCCCAGGTATCTGAAGCTGGTCACTTCTTCCAGTGGCTTACCATTCATGCAGGATTCTATCAAAAGTAAATGATGAACATTTTAGGCTTTCGTGCAGCTCCTTGTTTGTCACGGAATTTTACCATACGCTTCTAACTGTACCACGTTATGAAAAAAGAGCCTTAAGAACGAAGACTAAACAACAGATAAGTCATCGTTTTCATCTTTCGTATGGTAATTGTCTTAAAAGAGCCCCCTGTGGTCGACTGGGCTGTACCAGAACTGAAAATGAAACTGATCTGCATCATTGTCTAGGAGCTAGGGTCGTTCATTATGAATATGCTGTCTCTCGACGTGTTTGGAGTGACGCCAGAGACACATTAAGAACGATGTTGCGGCGATCTAACTGATCGTCACGGGAACAGACAATGGTGGGACAGAGTGAGAATTCCACCATTTCTTGCACCAGTCGCAGGACAATATTATTTATGTTGCTTGGGGATTAAAAAAATTATAGCGGTACATAATTTAGAACAGCTCCATTTCACCAATCGGAGGACAATACTATTTATGTTGCTTGGGGATAAAAAAAATATATATATATATATAGCGGTACATATCTTAATATATATATATCAATATAGCGGTACATATCTTTAGAACAGCTCCATTTCTTTAGCCCGTCTGTACATCTGTTTATCCGTCAAATTGGATCCATTTCCTTCACCCGTCTGTACATCTGTTTATCCGTCAAATTGGATCCATTTCCTTTGCCCGTCTGTACATCTGTTTTTTCCGTCAAACTGGATCCATTTCCTTTAGCTGTCTGTACATCTCTGTTTCCGTCGAGATGGATGCGTTTCTTTAAGCTGTCTGTTCATCTGTTTATCCGTCAAATTGGGTCCATTTCTTTAAGCTGTCTGTTCATCTGTTTATCCGTCAAATTGGGTCCATTTCTTTAAGCTGTCTCCTTTAGTCATCTGTTTATTCGTCAAATTGGATCCATTTCTTTTAAACTGTCTGTACATCTATTTATCCATCAAATTGGATCCATTTCTTTAAGCTGTCTGTTCATCTGTTTATTCGTCAAAATTGGATCCATTTCTTTAAACTGTCTGTACATCTATTTATCCGTCAAATTGGATCCATTTTCTTTGTTTCTCTGTACATCTGTTTCTCCGTCAAATTGGATGCATTCCTTTAGCCCGTCTTTGTATCTATTCATCAATTAAAAAAAAAATTCCATTTCCTTTACCAATCTGTATTTCTGTTTATCCGTCAAATTCAGTTCCATTTCCTTTGCCTGTCTGTATATCGGTACACTATCAATGTGCATGTTCTGACAGTAGTCTGATTTTTCAGCTGGCTGAGAGGATCGGCCTGAGGACAGCACCTCTGCCATGTTGCACAGGACCGATCACAGAGAGCTGTACAGAGAGCCTCGTCTGCCCAATGTCCGTCACGGCACTCCTGCCATGACAAGAACGACGACAACGATGACGACAACGATGAAGATTACAATGAAGACACCGGCAACGACAACGACGACGACGACGACGACGACGACGATGACGATGATGATCATGATCATGACGACAATGACGACGACCACCACAACGACCATATTGACAATAGCGACGATGATGACGGTGACGATTTTGATGATGATTACGATGACGGTGTTGATGATGACGACAACGGCGATGAAAGGAGTTGAAACAGGAGAGCTATGAGAATTATCAATACAAACACTGGAGAGGATGCGAGTCCCCGCAGCACTGTTGTAGAGCCAGGGGTTGCTGGCTCAGAGATGGCAGATGCGAACCCTATCAGAAATTTGTATTAATGGGATTAGTCAGCCCCTGGGCGGCCCCTACCTGCAGTTGTCGAGTCTGCTGAAGACTCACACTGTAGGAACTAAAAAGTCAAGTTTCATCCATTCCAGGGATACGTTTTAAGATCTCTATAAAAAAAAAAAATCTTGACACAGCAGGTATCTGTATCTCTCGGACCTGGTATACAGTCCACGTTCACGGTAAACTTGGGTTTGAGTTTTCTTTCCCCATGCACACCTGTTGCGAAGTCGTGTCAATATCGTCTGTGTCGGCAAGTTCCCGCGGAGATACCGAACGCTGTCAGTGGAAAACTGTATCCAGGCCCTATCAAAATTCCCTGCTTGTAGTTTCCTCTTGTCTCTCATTCTCTTACATTCTTTGGTTTTGAGATCGTCCACTGTCTTCCCTAACTTGCCATTTTTTTTTAATCTGTGTTCGCTTTAGCAAGTTTTCCCACATTTCTCTCTTGTAGAATGTATGGCATGTCAGCTTTTTTACACGGTAGTCTGGCGACAAAGTTGTAAAGTTGTGAAACTATACACACTGCCCAGACTGGACATAGCTGTCCGTTCTGCAGTGTCCATTGGACACTCTGGCCTTTAAAAACATATGCATTAACTGCATTCAAATATTTGTGATTTTTTGTTTGTTTGTTTGTTTTTTGGGGGGGAGGGGGGCGGAGGTAGTGATGAGACGGTTAATTTGAGAGCGAAAGAATTACGGGAAATTCCTAGCGGTCTCTAAATGCGGGCTATTTGTTTGTTTGCTTGGTTGGTGGTTTGGTTTTAGTAAGCCTTAAGGATATCAACAGCTTAGCTACCATACTAAACGATTCATGTCAATATGTACAAATTTGTTTGCGGTTGTGGTATTTAAAGTACAGGACTCTTTTTCCTTGAACGTTGATTGCCTTGAGAAGGTCCTGTCGACATGGTCATGAGAAAGAATAAAAGATGGATTGGATGGTTGTCTCCCTTTGGAAAGGGAACTCACTCACGCTGGTTCTGCCGCGACCGAGTAGAACCTGTCGTCAAAGAAGGCTTGAGAAGCAGTGCTCTGTGAATGTTTGGTACGATCACCTGGACACCTTCCAAGTGAAACAACAACAGTGCTGTCAGGTGTCTCCTTGATGCGTTGCCTAGGTTATGACGACCTGCCGACCGTTGGCTGTAAGACTGCGTCAGACTGAGACTGTGTGTGGCTGTGTGTGAAAGAGCCACAATGAGCATTATAGGAGTAATTGAATGGAGACAGAAAAAGAGAATGTAGGGCACTCTTTTCTTTCTTTTTTTTTTAAATATAACTTTGAGTTGATTTCAACGCGGTGACTGCCCTGATATGGCCCTTTGCGGTCGGCTGGGCCATAAATATGAAATATTACCCTTACCCTCTTTCTTTCTTTCTTTTTTTCCCGTCCCAGAGCAGGCGCTGTAACAACTGAACTTCCACCACCACCCACCACCCCCCCCCCCTGATGATTTTTGAATAGATATTTGATCGAGGGCTTCGTTCTAGACAACTCTTTTCACGGGGGTTACGTACATCCTCCGTTTTCAAACCCGATGGATTTAAACCCCTCTATTCGTCCCCTACTCATCTCTCTCTCTCTCTCTCTCTCTCTCTCTCTCTCTCTCTCTCTCCAGAGTGAGTGATACTCAGTGTACTCTCTCTCTCTCTCTCTCTCTCTCATTCTCTCTCTCTCTCTCCGGTGTGAGCGATACTCGGTCTAGCCACATGGTTTCATACACTCCAAGTATTAGTTCTGTTCACTGATGAAGAAAAGGGAAAAAGGCCTGTGACTAGCGGGCAACATGATGGACAAACTCTACCCTTGCAGATAGATGGAGGGGGGGGGGGGTTCATTTAAAACGAGTCAGTCAAAGAGGGAGCAGGGCGTGAAAGAGAGAGCGTGGCCTCTCCCCCCATGGAACTGGACTCATTGACCTTAAGGACTGGTGCCAGTGCCTATAGCCACTGTGGACAGGCACATGATCCTTGCACTGTGCTCTTCAATATCTTTTGCAGCATGAAATGTGAAGAAAGAATGCTGGAACATGATGCCGCTTTCATCAATGTCAAAACCAAACAGCTCACATCATGTCTGTTTCTAAGGATTTTTTTTTTGCACTGGTGTCCATGTTAGGAAAGAGTGTCCGAAGGTCAGAGAGTACATTCTGCAGTCTTGGCGAGAAACATTCATAGAAGAAACCTTCATAGGCAACAATCCTTGGAAGAGGAAAAGAAGGATTTTGTGAAATAACCGTGTGTCTTGTAATCTTCGTGTCTTCAAATTTAAGCGGTTTTTTTCTGTCGAAACCAATCTTTTGTTTTCAGTTCATGATAGAGGTGTCTTTTGAGCGCATCTCTTTGAATAGAGAATGCATAGAGAATGCAATGTGGGAAGGCTGTTTCGTTTGTGTGCTTGTTTTGTAAACGTCCAATCTGCAGAGTTTAGCCGGTCTGTCATTCAGCACACTCAGTTTTATCTACAAGTTTATTCCATGATACGGCCGATATCCTGTGAATGTGTCTTCATGAACATATTCAAAGGAGGAACGTGATGCTGAGGTTCGTTCGTACCCCAAGACAGGCGACCGTTGAAAAGAGGAGGACAAGAGTTGGGAAGGATGAGGAGAGAGGGTGGGGAAAGGGGGAGGGTGATGGAAGGAACAGCGGTGAAGTTGATGAAGTACACATCTTGCTGGCGGCACGTGCAGCGCCCGGGGCAACACGAGAGCCGACCCATGTAGTTCATTCTGCGCGGGGCCTGTCCCGTGTCAGCATCTCCAGTTACTGCACGAAAATGAACACCTGACGTGGATTTGAACCCAGCTCAAAGAAGAAACCCGAGAGGGGAACGGTTTGTCTGCGCGGTCCCCAGGGGAGACAAGCAGGGGTCAAGCAAAGAAAAACGACGGCACTAACGGCCAAAATGTCATTAAATGTAGCAGTCTTCAAACGGGCGAGCTTGATTTAGAACGTAATGAGAGAAAGAGTGGGTCTTTGTTCGGATTTTTTTTTTAATCGCGCCGTTAGCAAAGCGAAAGCTAACGCATGAATAATCCAGGTAACACTATCGCCTGCGCTGGAGAGAGAGAGAGAGAGAGAGAGAGAGAGAGAGAGAAGCAGGGTGCAGTGCAGCAGCCGCACTGGAAGCTGTGGACAGGAAGAGCTCATCAAATTCTCATTGGATTGGCCACAGAGATCGCGGACCGATTGCGGACAATTGCTACCTTAACACGGGCCTTTAAGGGCCCGACAATCAGCTGGTAAATTTCCGGATCATAACGCAAGTATTCTGCCCGGATCGATCCCAATATCCGAGCGGATGTGGAGATCGTTTGGGCATCAAGGATGAATTGACATCCACAACAAACGCCCCAAGGAGCTCGGCTGCAGCCCGCGGTCACTGCTCATCACTTACGGCCATTATCATAATCACGCTATCAGTCCCCCCCCCCCCATCCCTACCCCTACCCCCATCCCCCTCTGGCCCACCGGGGACTAAACGGAGGAAATCGAGGGTTAAAACGGCAGCAATCAGTCTCCATGAATTAATAACAGTTTAATTTTGAAAGCGGGCGAATCCATTTTTTAATTGAGCGGCACCACGCCATCAGTCCGGCGTATCAGCCGCCGGGTGACGTGAGCCCTGGCGTTTGTGTGGGGCGATAATGGAACACTTTCCAGCGAGCTGCTTTGAATGGGGGGTCCGGGCTCCATGTTGGTTTGCCATCAGATTGCCGCTGTCCTCAATCGGCCGATTACCGGGGAAAATTACAATGCGATAATCAATTTATCCTATGAATTTTTCACGACTAATCACATTAGGGCCGGCGGTTAATAGTGCCAACACAAAGCTTTTCCCCGGGCCCCGGGGAGCCATCGCTTCCTTTCCTGAGAGTGACGGCCCTTGGGGAAGGGCCATTATGGGAGCAAAGGGAGAGAGAACTGTGAAGAAGAGGCGGAAGTGCCTTGGCGGGCAAGGTGTGCGCAGGTCGCCAACCGTGACGGCTGGGAGCGGAACAGGAAATATGATCTCATTGAATGCCGTCTCGTGCCGCGATGCTGGCGTAACACCTTTCATTTATTGATGCGGCATTAGAGCGGCGAATGGAGACAGATGAGATGAGGATGTTGAGTGCTGGCGCACCAATAAAGGGAGGACGGGTGAAGCATCCTACCCGGGTCACCGCTTACCTGTATCTAAAACAGTCATCAATAAAAGATACAGAGGCTGGCATTTTACTCGCTTGTTTTATCACCACATTTTGTTCCTCGTCACCAGATGGGTCTGATCATGTCTGTCGCCACGTAAGCTCCATGTCTGAGTGTGATACTGGCCTGATACGCGGCTTTGTGGTCGGCGAGGGTGCGAATAATGGGGGAGGCACAATGTCATATCTACAACAGTTGATTCATGAATGTTGTATTCTGTGGAGTTGTGTCTGTCCAACAATGACGGCCTTCATGCTGTCACACTCCACAAACGGTAGTGTAATAACTGGAGTCTGCTAAGCTTTATGAATAGTAATGATAATCACTGCCACGAGTTTTTCCAGTTTTTTTTTTTTTTTTTATAGCCGAGCCCACCGCACAGAACTTTATCGGGGCTGTCAAACTCATATAGGAAAAAAAAAGTTGCTATCTGAATGAATCAGATCTTCAAAAAAAAAAAGTATATCTCGAACAAGGAACAAATGACAAAAACAATTTATACTATGTTTGTGGCTACACTAAAGACATCTGACGGCATACAAAACTAGGCTGCGCTGAGAGAGCAAAGCATTCTCTTTGACCTCACCCCCCCAGTTTACAACAAAATCGTTAAAAACACGAAAAAACATTGAAAGAAACAGAAACAGAAAACGACGCCGTGTGGGAAAATATGCACAGCAGAAGAAGGGAGAGCTGATGTCTGTTCTGGACCACCTGCAGAATTTTCACAACCTGATTGCCAGGTTACGACAGAAACGCTGGAATTTCACAACGTGGGATCAAACAACAACAACAACAACAACGACGACAACAGTATAGTAGTATCCAGAGCAAAGCTGGGAGAAGGGTCTACGAAAGCAGAAAAGTACAGTAGACGACAGTAAAAGAAAATGAACAACGGCAACAGCAACAGCAACAACAACAATAGCACTAAAGGTAGAGTGCACGACAAAGATAGAAAAGAGGAATTTACCGACCCAGAGCTTTCAGCAGGTGGTGGACCTATCTCTACTGGACGCGCCCCTGGCATCTTCACAGGGAAACCACAACAACAGGAATAAATAACAAACACAACACTAACAGCTATAATGTTAGTGATAAGAGTAGTGATATTTATAACAATGACAATAGAAACAGTAGCAACAACAACAACAACAACAACAATACCAACAGTGACGACAAAAGCGATAGCAGCAACAACAGCGACTTAACTACTGCTGCTGCTGATATCACTGCAACTGCTGCTATCGCTGTTGCTGCTGCTGCTGCTGCCGCCGCCGCCGCCGCTGCCGCTGCTGATGCTATTACTACTACTACTACTACAAATGGTAACTACAATGATAAGGCCAACAATATGCGTATTATTCAGCGTAGTAACAAACAACAATAACGACATCAGCACTATTAACAAATGATGATGGTGATGATTTTGGTGACCGGAGTACGCAACAACATGCACAACAACAATAACATAGAGAACAACAGCAAGAGCATTACAGCAATAACGATGATGATGATGATGATGATGATGATGATGATGATGATACTAATACTACACACCTGTCTGATATCCCTGGTCGCTCGGATCAGGGGGGACGACGACAACGGTATGGATTAGGACAGGTGTTTTGGTGTCCTATGTAGTTACTTGCAGAGAAACAGAATACTTCCACACTCTACAGACACCAACAGGCCTGTTGGGGAATAAATCATAGGACATAACGCTTGTCTTTCCATTGTAAAGGGAGTTATCTTTTCTCAGTTTATGGGTCAAACAGATAGATATAGGGAGTCACGTATTTACATATGTTACATGTCAGCTCAATTTATGATATGGACTAAGGAGTCAGTGAGATGTATGATATACAGATCTTACTGGATCTAAGTGGAACAGTCTATCTGATGGTAGTAATGTAAGTAACACGCAAGTCCTATCCGAACGCTCAGTTTGTCTTGTCGTATCGGTTTGCTGCCAGAAAGTTTAGTGTCATGCAAGTGCACAGTCTGAAAGGTGTCGCTGTGTTGCGACCTATACAAGTCCTATATTACCGGAATGTACAGTCTATGTGAGGGTGCCAGTGCCATATAAGAAGACAGAGAAGCCCTGTATTATCTTGATGTACGGTCTGTATGGTAATATTATCAGAACTGATGCCAGACCGGCGGGAAAGGTTCAGATTCATCGCTTATCGTAACTAGCCGTTCTAATTTGCTATAAGAGATTTTTTTTTAATCAACATTAAATTGTCTGATTCATTGTCCCATGTAAACGAATTGCCAGTACTCTCTCTCTCTCTCTCTCTCTCTCTCTCTCTCTCTCTCTCTCTCTCTCTCTCTCTCTCGATTTTTCACCTGTATACTCTCGGTGTCTGGTTACCTCGTCAGCCTAATTACGAAGTGGAGAAGCAGGGTTTTCCATAACTAGCTGCTTTCTCTCAGTGCTATGGTCACGGTGGCTGGGAAGGACAAAGAAGGCGGGGCGGGGGAGGGGGGGGGGGGGGGGGGCTAAAGGCTGAAGAGGGCGAATGGAGGAGGAGGGGGGAGGGGGTGGTAGAAATACCATGCACACGCTTTCATGACCTGTTGTGTGGATGCATCGAACATTGAAACTGTCCAACGGTCCTTTTTCCATTATCAAACGGATATTTCAAACAATATTCATCAAGTCACTCAGCCTTCCTCATTCCCACCCCCTCCCCACCCCCTATTCCCTGCTCTGCTCCCAGCCCCCCCCCCCCCCCCCCCCCCCCCCCCCCCGCGCGCCTCCCTCCCTACCTCGCCCAGCCCTTCCGTCAAAGGGGCTGATTTTGAGATGACAGGCAAGGCACAAAAGTGTTCTTTCTGGATGTGCCATCGTTCACACGAATGATTACCTGGTGACAGAAGGCGGTGGTTATCAAGACGTTATTTCCAATACATTAAATTTGTTCGTTGAAATGAAGCCAGGTTTATGTCACCCCTAATGTCTTCTACAGCCATTAAAAATGTAATAGTTAAAGAAACTTGCAATAGCGCAGAGAGAGAGAGAGAGAGAGAGAGAGAGAGAGAGAGAGAGAGAGAGAGAGAGAGAGAGGAGGCTTCGCTCCATTTCAGCGTAGGATGTGAGACGGCATCAACATTTAGCACAAAAACAAAGAAGAGAGAGAGAGAGAGAGAGGGGGGGGGGGGGGGGGTCGCAAGACGGAAGGAAAACAAAAAGGAAAAAGAAAGTGAAAAGGAGGGTAAATGATTGTAAGTTCAAAGTGACGGAGGTTTAGAGGATATGGATAGATAGAAAGAAAGGGGAAAAAAAAGAGAGAAAAAGAGAGAAAAACAAAGAAAAAGAAGGTCCAAAAAGAAGAAGAAGTAAGAGGAAAGAGAGAGAAAAAACAAAGAAAGAATGTCCGAAAAGAAGAAAAAGAAGAAAAAGCAGAGCGAAAGAGAAAAGGAAAGAATAGGGGAGATACAAAGACAAACAAGACACAAAGAAAAAGAAAGCAGAAAGGAAAGAAAAGGAGCATCAATAACATTAAAACTAAAGGGACGAGGCGCGAGAGTGGGGGTACGGGAATGGGAGTGGGAGGGGGGGGGTAAAGAGGAGAAGAAGAGGGGGACACTGGAAGAGGAGAAAAAGAAAACGGAAACAACAGGAGATTAGCTGTGAGAGAAAGAGACTAGATGAGCAACAAACAAGGAAATAAGCACAATCTAATGAGTCAGCTATTGACGAGAAAATAGGGACGCCAGTCGCGGAGACAGGGGTGTGGGTGATTGGGGGGGATGAAGCCCCTCCCTCTTCAAAAACCTGAAAACTCTCTCTCTCTCTCTCTCTCTCTCTCTCTCTCTCTCTCTCTCTCTCTCTCTCTCTCTCTCTCTCTCTCAGTCCTCCCTCGACATAAGCTCGGATTATTCGTTGAACAAAAGAGGGGAAAAAAAAACATTAAAGGGATCAACTTGAAAAATTACGGCCGAGTCGCTGACACGACAAGACCTTATAAACAGAAATTAAGGAAATAAACTTGTTCTTTTAATGGCTCCAAACTGCACTTCTTTGCCGCCTAATACCCAAAGCGAAATGGTGCCTCTCTCCTGTTTTTCTCTCCCCTTCGTTTTGTTTTATTTTTCCTTTTTTGCGTTAAAATTTGATGTGGATTGCTGGGGCGGGCAAGAGGCTAACCGTATTTTAGAACCACTAGAGACTCGGCCTCACTTTTAGGTTGCAAAGACTTGGAGGGATTAGAGAGGGGAAACACGGCGATTGTTTGCCATAATTAAGGCGATGGGTGTCGGTTTAAGGACCCTAGCCTCGGCACAAAACCTTCAGATTACCCGGGATCAGACTTATCACGAAGGATTTGTGACAGCTTCAGCAAGATTTTGCTAATTATATCCCTTGCCCTCTCTCTGTTTCTCTATCTCGCGTGCTCTCGTTCGCGCAGCGCGCGCGCTCTCGTCTCGCGAGTTTTCTCGTCAAGGGAGGGAATCGGCTTGTAAGTCGTTGGTGGGAATCAATGGTTCTTGTAAGTCTTGTAAGTCGTTGTGCGGCAATAGTGTTGGTACTCTGGGTGTCTTGGAGGACTGTGTTTGTTAGAGGCTTAGACGGGGCTATTGTCGTTGAACACAGCTTTGCAGCGAAGAGAAACAAATGACTTTGAAAGGTCAGCGACGGATCAGGGGAGACAATGTCGTGTCTGATCCCGGGCAAAGCTAAACTTCAGCAGAATCCGCTTAGTTTTGTTCCTAATTTGTTTAAGACAACTGGTATTATCAGAAGTTTAAAGCAATGGCAATATTTTTGTAACTGAGGTGTGTGTGTGTGTGTGTGTGTGTGTGTGTGTGTGTGTGTGTGTGTGTGTGTGTGTGTGTGTGTGTGTGTGTGAAAATATGAATAACCTTAAAAGCCGGCTTACAAAACCAGTCAATGCTCAAAAAAGGGGGGGCAATTGGCCACAAACCCTCTATTTTCGAGAACAAACTTTATTAGCATATCATAATAGTCAAACATTTTTTTGCAAGATAATCTGCCCCTTCGAAGTGAATGATTAATAGTTGTTGTTTTTTCTATGTCAGTGCTTGACAAGATTTCTCACCAACAGTATAGAAAATAATTAAATGGATGGGAAAAAACATGAATGAATGCAAAAAAAAAGTCGTCTGATAGGGTTAGAAATAAGATTAGGATTAATTTGATTTAGATAGGTTAGGTTAGGTAAGATGGCTTCCTTTTCTTAAAAAACACATGTAAAATGTCGTTCAACTCATTTTTAGGGTTTTGTATACGAGTGTGTTAGGGCGTGCATGCGTACGTGAAAGAACGAGAACGGCAACTTAGGCCTCCAACAGCGTAAAAATGACAGGTATATAACTTTCAAACTATCCTATCCGAAGGCACAGTTTGTGTTTTGGTGTCAGTTTGCTGCCAGACAGTTCCATGTCACGTGAGTGCACAGTCTGAAAGGTGTCGGTGCGGTACTACTTTGGCTTGCAAACCGCTGTCACTCTACTTCCAAAGTAATGCATATGAAATCCTACCTGACTTTGCTCTGTGCAGCAGTCCATCTACTTCCAAAGTAATCGACATGAAAATGTTGCCTGAATTAATGGGGACTCCAGTTACTTTATTTTCAAACTAATGAGAATGGAATCCTGCCAGACTTTGCAGGGAGCTGTAGTCACTCTACTTTCAAACAAATATAATCGCATCTGATTTTTACTCTTTGCTCTAGTTATTCTACTTCAAAACTAATAAATATGAAATCCTGCCATACTTTATTCGTTACTGTAATCACTCTACAGTCAAAATAACACTTATGAAATCCGACCTGACTTTGCTTGTTGCTTTAGTCACTATATTTCCAGACTAATGAATACAAAATCCTGCCTGACTTTTCTCGGAACTGCAGTCACTTTAATTTCAAAAGAATAATCATGAAATCCGGCCTGAATGCACTCGGCACCCCAGTAACTTTACTGTCAAATAATCATAATCCTACTTTCAAAATGATTCTACTTTCAAAATAATAATAAACAAATCCTGCTTGATTTTACTCAAAACTGCCTCTACTTTGCAAGAAATGAATATAAAAATCTTGCAAAACGTGCAAGCTGATTGATATGAAGTTCAGTCTGCCTTTGTCCGTGGCTGCTGTCACTCTGCTATCAATCTCACAAAATTCATGCCTGGATTGCTTGGGACTACACTGTCTTAAATGAGCACATCTAACACATGTATGTCAAATAACGAAACACTACACATAATCTTCAACTTCACGTACGTGCCTTGATGTTTATGTAGAAAGAGGCAGATGCTCTCGTACCTGTGTATCTGCCCCTTTCTACATAAAGATCAAGCGCACTTATGCGAAGTTAGCACAAGCCTATGTCAAATGTAGATACGGTTCAAGCCTATAATCTTCAGTTATACAGTGCAAAACGGCAACTAAGATTTGTTTTCGTTTTTTTCTGTTTTCGCAAGACAGTTATACACAAGGATTCATGTTTCAGTAAAAGCTTACTTTTTAACGGTTTTCTTTCGTGTATGACAAATGGTTAAACAGAACCAGAAGAGAACTGATACAACAAAATGGAGTTTCTGTGTACCATTACCTTTTGTTTTCCCACCGTATTGTTATAGCATCGTATCGTGTATAAATTGATCTCTTTTATCCCCAACCTCACTCCAAAAACACGCGCGCGCGCGCGCGCGCGCACACACACACACACACACACACACACACACACACACACACACACACACACACACACACGCACTACAGAGACAGACTCAGAGAGAGAGAGAGAGAGAGAGAGAGAGAGAGAGGAGGAGTTAGAGGGAGAGGGATGGAGACAGAGAGAGAATAGGTGGTGGTAGGGTGATGGGGGAGGGGAGGATATATTGTATTAGATCATTTCCAGAGATCCTTTCAGGACATTCTGCTACAGCAATGACACTCAACATTGTCTTTTCTTCTTGTGTGTGTGTGTGTGTGTGTGTGTGTGTGTGTGTGTGTGTGTGTGTGTGTGTGTGTGTGTGTGTGTGTGTGTGTGCAATCTCTTGACAGTTCACTCCATACCTCTCCGTCCCTGTACCCACATCCTTACCCCCCACCCCCGTTGTCCTTTCCCATCCTAGTATATGTGTGAGCGGACGTGCTTACATGTGCATTAATGTACTGTAGGAAATATGTTTCAGAGTGACACAGAATGTTCATGTTTGTGTGTATTGTTGCGGACGCCTGTGTGGTGGTTTACAAATGTGCACATTTCTTTATTCTAAAGGATGCAACTAAGATCTGAGAAACATTTGTTTTGGTCTCTAGTTAAAAAAAAGGGGAATCCTAATATAACTTCGGACAATAATTCACACCCTTTAATAAGATTTTTGTTTAATCATATGTTCCGGAACAAACCAGAAGATATGTACGGTACTTAAAATCGTTGATGCTTTTCGCCTGTCTTTAAAACAGGTGGTCCATTTCCTGATCAAGCAAAATGAAACCATTCAAAGGATGAACCTCATGATGCACACCTGTACACAATGAAACCATTCAAAGGATGAACCTCATGATGCACACCTGTACACAATGAAACCATTCAAAGGATGAACCTCATGATGAGGCACACAATGAAACCATTCAAAGAATGAACCTCATGAGGCACACCTGTACACAATGAAACCATTCAAAAGATGAGCCGTCATGATGCACACCTGTACACAATGAAACCATTCAAAAGATGAGCCGTCATGATGCACACCTGCACACAATGAAACCATTCAAAGGATGAGCCTCATGATGCACACCTGTACACAATGAAACCATTCAAAGAATGAACCTCATGAGCACACCTGTACACAATGAAACCATTCAAAAGATGAGCCGTCATGATGCACACCTGTACACAATGAAACCATTCAAAAGATGAGCCGTCATGATGCACACCTGCACACAATGAAACCATTCAAAGGATGAGCCTCATGATGCACACCTGTACACAATGAAACCATTCAAAGGATGAGCCGTCATGATGCACACCTGTACACAATGGAAACCATTCAAAGGATGAGCCGTCATGATGCACACCCTGTACACAATGAAACCATTCAAAAGATGAGCCGTCATGATGCACACCTGTACACAATGAAACCATTCAAAAGATGAGCCGTCATGATGCACACCTGCACACAACGAAACGATTCAAAGGATGACCTCATGATGCACACCTGTACACAATGAAACCATTCAAAGATGAGCCGTCACACACCTGTACACAATGAAACCATTCAAAAGATGAGCCGTCATGATGCACACCTGTACACAATGAACACATTCAAAAGATGAGCCGTCATGATGCACACCTGTACACAATGAAACCATTCAAAAGATGAGCCGTCATGATGCACACCTGTACACAATGAAACCATTCAAAGGATGAACCTCATGATGCACACCTGTACACAATGAAACCATTCAAAGGATGAGCCGTCATGATGCACACCTGTACACAATGAAACCATTCAAAGGATGAGCCGTCAAGATGCACACCTGTACACAATGAAACCATTCAAAGGATGAGCCTTATGATACACACATGCACACAATGAAGCAGAATCACATTAATCTATTGCAGAACAGAATTTCATGTGTAAAAGATGGAAGGAAGGGGTACGAAGGAGACGGGGAGTGTGTGGGATGGGGGATGGGGGGGGGGGAGGAGGCTAAAAACAATCAGCAATAACAGTATTGAATGCACAAAAAGTGAAAGGGTGGGGGTACAAAGAAAGGGATAGGATGAGGGGGAGGGGGTCTAAATACAATCAACAATAACTGTGTAGGCTACATGTTTGACAATGAGAAAGCAAAACTCCATTTCTTATCCAGAATGGATCCACCTTCTGTGCAAGAGGCAGAAACTTAGTGAATGCTGATTTTGTTTCCTGGATTGTGGAAACAAGCTTTTGAAATAAAACAGCTTGATGAAAAAGCCTTTCATGTCCCAATTTGACATCAAGACCTTCCGAGGGCATTCTTTCTCTGTCCATGTGCCCTCCCCATGCAATCTCTCTCTCTCTCTCTCTCTCTCTCTCTCTCTCTCTCTCTCTCCTCTCTCTCTCTCTCTCTCTCTCTTTTTTTTTTTCTTGCCGTACAATAGCACTGTCTGTGTGTAATGTGGTGGGTGGGAGGTGGAAAGGGTAGGAGGATGTGGGCAGTGAGAGGACAGTGGATACGATACGAAGCAGGGCGGGGGGGGGGGGGGGGGGGGGGGGAGGAGGAGGGGGAGTGCGCGTGAAGTTTCATGTACGCACTTTAGGTTATTCATAGATTAGCGCCATGAACATTCATATTGTTGTTATTGTTATTCTTCTTATCACTAGTATCATTATTGCTATTATCTCTATCGTTTATTGCTGTTGTTAATGTTAATGGTGTTTTGTTGTTGTTGTTGTTGTTGTTGTTGTTGTTAAACAGTTCTTTTTATCTAGGCACTTAAACTTTTTGGCTCACAAGACTGCCGGCCGCTTTTGTATTCATTTTTTTTTTGGTTACAAACGCTTGTTGTTGTTTTTCAGTACAAGTGATAGATGTACAGATATTACTTTCCGTTATTTGCAATCATCATTTAAAACAGAAAACCATCTTTAAGATTTAAGAACGAACACGTTTAGGTGTTACAAACGATCGCAAACAAAAGATGAAAACCCCATCGTCTCATTTGCATCGGAAGGATAATGAATCCTATTCTCGGCATAATAAGAGGGGTGGGGGTGGGGGGGGGGGGGGAGGAAGGTATGAGTAGGAGGGGTGTAAAACAGAAATTTACAAAACACACATGATCAAAGGAGACAGTTGCTTTCACAAAAAGCAAAAGTGTGTTGTTTGTTTTTTTTACCTTCAGTGACGGTTTTGTGTTACTACTACGGCTCTCGAGAGTATGAAGATGTTTTTGAGGACAAATCTATTAATTTATCTCATGTTTAAGAACTTTTGAATAGATGCAACAAATTTTATGATTAGTGTCACGTCGATAATGAAACTGCTCTCTCTCTCTCTCCTCTCTCTCTCTCTCTCTCTCTCTCTCTCTCTCCCTCTCTCTCTCTCTCTCTCTCTCCTCTCTCTCTCTCTCTCTGTGTCTCTCTCTCTCTCTGTCTGCGTGCCTGTGTGTGTGTATGTGTGTGTGTGTGTGTCTGAGTCTGTGTGTGTGTGTGTGTGTGAGTCTCTGTGTGTGTGTGTGTGTGTGTGTGTGTGTGTGTGTGTGTGTGTGTGTGTGTGTG
>JADBJO010001322.1:372500-380000 GCA_016801955.1 Conus betulinus | reverse complement strand
CGCATGCGAGAGAAAATGGCCGATAGCAATAGCGTCATCTGATTGGCACACAAAAAGTGGTAACGTTCTTCCGATTGGTGCATGAAACGATGAGAACACTAGCCTTCGAACAGCCAGTAAGCGCTTGAAGAAGCAGCCACGCTGTTAAAAAAAAAAAAAAAGAAGAAGAGGAAAGGAAAAAAATAATTTATGTATTGCTCGTTCTTTGTTCCTCTCGTCTCTCATTTCTCCCTTCGCAAGCAAACGCTTCTTACTCGCGAATTATCGTATGCATAAAACCTGCCTCAGGCTTAACCTGTACCAACACAGACAGCTTAGACAGTGTCACTGTCCAGCCTTGACTGTCAGTAATAAACTGCCTTGACTGTCAGTAATAAACTGTAACAAGAAGTAACATGGTGCTGTCAACGCGTACCGTTGGTAGGATCGAATTTCCAGCTGACCACACTGTTTAGACGCCAGCGTCAATAAAAACTTGAGATCTCACTGAAGACTTGGAATATGCAAGTTGTATTCCATGAGTACAGTGGCTATAGTCAAACACTGCAACGTCACGAAAGAATCTCTCTCATTGCCTCTCTGTCTCTGTTCTCTCTCTCTCTCTCTCTCTCTCTCTCTCTCTCTCTCTCTCTCTCTCTCTCTCTCTCTCTCTCTCTCTCTCTCTCTCTCTCTCTCTCTCTCTCTCTCTCTCTCACTCTCTCTCATTTCTTTTTTTCCTCACCTCTCCGTCACCTGCTCTCCCCCCTCCCCCTCCCCCCCATACATTGAAACAGTGGATGAAAGAGAAAAGGGTGGTGGAACCAGTGATTTTATCAGAATTCAACTGAACGACAAAGAGACGACTAAACAGAAAAAAAACAGAGAAAAGAGGTAATGTCACACAGAAGTCATCAATACACTACAATCAATTAGCAAAATCCCAAATGGCAAACCCCCCCATCAGACTCTTCCCTGTCGTCTGCTCCAGCTCTGGCCTAGGTCGCAGCATGGAGGGAACTAAAACAAGCACATCACAAGCTCAATTATCTCCTCAACTCTGTTATTTCATTACATCCAATTACGACAGATGAAAATCGGATTACGCCGCCAAGGAAATCCAAAGAGGATGAGATCCAGGCGCGTCAGAGCTCTCTGTGCTCTGTGTCCCCAAAGTGCTGATGGAAATGAGGCAGCGGTAATGGACTCAGAGCAGTTCTTTCCCCTGCAGGCTAAGCAGCGTCCGCCTCAATTTGTCTCGCCACACAGCATCTTCCTACATGTTTAAGTGGTACCCTTTCTATCGCCCACAAGTGTCCATAGCTCTAGGAGCTTGGGTTATCACATTGCAAGATCTTTCTTCCCGAACAATGGCTTAGGTGGAGTAAACGAAATTTTCCTTTATAATGATTGTCACCATGTGGTAGGAGTTGGAATGTGACTGTGTGCGTCATTCAGCCCAGCTACATGGCATGGCGCATTTGCTTTCTCCCTAAGTACTCCTCATTCAAAGACCTTGACCTGCTGTGCCTCATGCAAGCATCTCAAACAGTAAACACGCTCCCTTGGTCAGGGTTCAAACCATATGAAATGACAGCGTTCACCTGGCAGCGAGAGAAACTAGTACAGTTTGCACCGACTTGGAAGCAGCCAGTCATTATTCTTAGGCTTTCAACAGGATATTCACAGCTCAGATTTCTGCAGATGGTTCTGAACGGACCAATAATATCTGTGTGATATAGGCTCGGAGCCCACATTTTCCTGTCTCTGCCCACTTTCAATTGGTTGGGATGCCAAACATGGCCTAGGCCACAGGAAAACTGTAGAGACTGGCAGGGTCACTAGGGTGGACTGCTGATTTCGCTTAGCACACAGACTGTATTATCAAAGATGGCCGGGAACTCAGAAGAAGTATTTTAACTGATGAAAAGACTGCTTTGAACGTCTTTAGGTCAGGTGTATAGTAATCTGTGAGATGCAATAGTTTCTTCTCCTCTTCCTAACGTTATATGATACCATGAGCAAATCTGTGTGTGCGTACTGCCTGCCTCTCGAGAGAGAGAGAGAGAGAGAGAGAGAGAGAGAGAGTAGAGAGAGACACAGAAAGAGAGAGAGAGAGAGAGAGAGAGAGAGAGAGAGAGAGAGAGAGAGAGGTGAGAGAGAGAGAGAGTAATTGATTGAGAAAATTGGAATGATTGACTGGATAATTAATGTCTTTTTAAAAGTCAGTTAAACATCAATTTCGCCAAAAGTGTAACCTAACCCCATAATTACTAATAATCACAAAGATTAAGAAAAAAAATTACAAACCTCCATCATGCCTTTCTTTTGTCGTCTGCTACAGACTTCACCTCACTTAAGCATGTGGGTAATAACTGGCCAAACACATCCTAGGCTCAATTATCCCCTCAACCTTGTTTTTTTTTTTTCATTTTATCCAATTCGGCTCGATGAAAATCGGATTACGCCGCCAAGGAGATCCAGAGAGGTTGGGGTCCAGGCGTGTCAGAGCTCTCTGTGTGTGTTGTGTTCCCTAAAAGTGCTGATGGAAATGAGGCAGTGGTAATGGATTCAGAGCAGTTCTCTCCCGGCAGGTCATGCCATGTCGACCTTTACTTTTCATTTTCTTTTACTTTTTTCTTAATATTTTTAGTATAATGCCTGCTTGGTGAAGGGAGGGGTGTGAAGGGGAAGGGGTTATGTCTTCTTGCAAGTTCGTTGTAAAGAGATTTATTACTAAGCAAGGTCCAGAAGAAAGAAAATAAAGGAATGAAAGAAAGGAAAGGGGTGATTCCCAGTAACCTATGCAGAAAATGAAAACACCTAATGACCTTTCATATCTAGAGTATGATCTCTCTCTCTCTCTCTCTCTCTCTCTCTCTCTCTCTCTCTCTCTCTCTCTCTCTCTCTCTCTCTCTCTCTCTCCTCCCCTCTCTCTCTCTCTCTCTTCTCTCTCTCTCTCTCTCTTATTTTCAACACACACTTACAAAATCACACACGCAACACACAACAGCCCTCTATCTCTCACACATACACACACACACACATACACGCGCGCGCGCACGCGCACGCGCACGTGCACACACACACACACACACACACACACACACACACACACACACACACACACACACACACACGTGCGCGCAGAGAGAGAGAGAGAGAGAGAGAGAGAGAGAGAGAGAGAGAGGAGAGAGAGAGAGAATGGTAATCTGCCCCATATGTATGGATAATCACAAAGATTTACAAAAGCTTATCATACCCTTCCCATCTCTGCCTTTCTCTGTCATCTGCGCCAGGTTTGGCCCCATGTAAGCATGTCGAGAAATAAAAGGTCAAACACATTCCAGGTTTTCAGAGGATACCTCAACCTGAAGAGAGAGAGAGAGAGAGAGAGAGAGAGAGAGAGAGAGAGAGAGAGAGAGAGAGAGAGAGAGAGAGAGAGAGAGAGCAATTTATCACAAATAAATGGAGTAAATGACTGGATTGTTTGAAAAAGAAAGTTAGCTAACCCCAGCTTTGCTAAAATGGCAACACATACAATGTCACGTTTGTCTCCCATGTGCTCTCTCTCTCTCCCTCTCTCTCTCTCACACACACACACACACACACACACACACACACACACACACACACACACACACACACACACACACACACACACTGACGTAAGGTAATAACCTGTAACAGGGAGTAAGAGGTGGCTTACAGTGCATACTATCAGTAGGGTTGACTTTACAATTAACCACACCAGTAAGACACCAACGTAAATAAAAGTATATACCAACAGCTCACTCATTGTAGGCATATGTAAGTCGTATCCCATCAGTAGAGTGGGCATAGTCAAACACTGTGCAATACCATGAAAGAATCTCTCTCTCTCTCTCTCTCTCTCTCTCTCTCTCTCTCTCTCTCTCTCTGGCTTTCACCCTCCCCACCATACATTGAGACAATGGGTAGAAGGAGAAAAGGGAGAGGGAACTCTTGATTTTGTCATGATCAAACTGAATTATTAAAGGAATGAGAAACAAGAGAGACATGAACCAAACCAGTGGGGAAAAAAGAGAATGTGCTGCAGAAGTCGCCAATGCCCCACAGTCAATGAGCAAAATCTAAATGGCAAACCCTCCCATCAGACTCTTCCCTGTCGTTTGCTCAAGCCCTGGCTTACGTGGAGGCATGGAGGGAACTAAAAAAAAAAAAACACACACACACAACATCACAAGCTCAATTATCTCCTCAACTCTGTTATTCCATTACATCCAATTACGGACAGATGAAAATCGGATTACGCCGCAAGGAAATCCAAAGAGGATGAGATCCAGGCGCGTCGCTCTCAGAACTCTGTGCCCCCAAAGTGCTGATGGAAATGAGGCAGCGGTAATGGACTCAGAGCAGTTCTCTCCCCTGCAGGCCAAGCGGCGTCGGCCTCAATTTGTCTCACCACATCTTCCTACAGGCTTAGATGTCATTTTTTTTCCCCAGCACAAACAACTTTTTCAAAGTTCTTGGAGTTTGGTTGTTGTATTGCAAGATCTTTCTTCCTTAACAATGACTTAGGTGGAGTCAACGAAATGTTTACAATAATTGTTGTCATGTGGTAAGAGTTGTAGCTGTGTATGTCATTCGGTTCAAATCATATGGAATGGCGCTTCTTGTTTTTCTCCATAAGTTCTCTTTGGTCAATGAACTTGACCCGCTATGCTTGATACAAGCAGCTTATGCAGTAAACAATTTCCCTTCTACAGAATTCAGAACTGCATGGAAGGATAGCCTTCACCTCGCAGCTAATGAGGATAGTACAACTTGAATAGACATGGACTCAGGAAGTCGTGATCTTTGGGCTCATAACAGAATATTCACTAATCCTTCCACAAAATAAAAGGGAAGGAGATTGGCAGGAACACTGGGGTGGACTGCTGATTTCGCCTAGCATACTGAATGTATTATCAAAGACTGCCAGGAACACAGAAGTCTTTGCCTGATGAAGACTGCTTTGAACATTTTTTGGTTTTAAAGTACAGTAATATGTGAACGGCAATGGTTTTCTTCTTCCAAACAACAATAAATACCATGGGCATGCGCTCATGCATGTGTGTGTGTGTGTGTGTGTGTGTGTGTGTGTGTGTGTAATCGAGAAGGAGAAATACCAAAACGAGAAATCAATGCGCATGCGCACGCGCGTCCACGCGCGTGCGCGCACACACACACGCTTGTACGTTCTCACGCACGCACTCACTCACGCACGCACGCAAACACACACGTACGTACACACACACACACACACACACACACACACACACACACACACACACACACACACACACAACACACACACAGAGAGAGACAGACAGACAGACAGAGTCACAGAAACAGAGAGAGAGAGAGAGAGACAGAGAGAGAGAGAGAGAGAGAGAGAGAGAGAGAGAGAGAGAGAGAGAGAGAGAGAGAGAGAGAGAGAGAGAGAGAGAGATGCTCTCGATGCTCGGAGCAATAATAAGAAAGTGAACTTAATTGAATACACATACTCAATCTGTCTCTCTGACTGTCTGTATCTGTCTCGTGTCATTGTCTCTCTCTGTCTCTCTCTCTCTCTCTCTCTCTCTCTCTCTCTCTCTCTCTCTCTCCCCCCCCCTCTCTCTCTCTCTGTCACACACACACACACACACACACACACACACACACACATATAGAGATATAAGAGATAGAGATATAGAGAGAGAGAGAGAGAGAGAGAGAGAGAGAGAGAGAGAGAGAGAGAGAGAGAGGAAGAGACAGAAAATGAATGAATGAATGAATGGTTTTATTGTGGTAAACTTTACACAGCTCATTCGCAATGATGGGAGATGAAGGGGTTAGGGGCTGTGCACGAACAAACCTGAGAAATAACCACAATCGATACATAACAGGAACAGTTCATCGTGGTGGGGAATCCAGATCACGGAAAAACAGAGAATTCATTATCAACATCAAACATTAATTAAAATCAGTCAGATTCTCAAAACGTTTATGAAACAACAGCGATGCGACAGTGCAGGAGTCACGATGGACTTCCAAGATTTCGGTTTTCGCCCTCTGTGTTACGTGTCGCGCAAACGTCTCAGTTCTTCCTTCAAAGAACACAAGCGGTCATCCATCCTCCTTGTTGTTTCTTCCAAACATGTCATGACGGAAGAGGCAGAGACAGACAGACTGAGCGAGAGAGAGACAAAGACAGAGTAATTTATTAAAAAGAAATGGACTAAATGAATGAAATATGTTTTTTTTTAAGTTAATCAAACCCAATTTTGCAAACAAACAAAAAAAGAAAAATGGCTAACTAACCCATACTTATTGACAGTCACAAAGATGAGGAAAAAGACCATTTCCTCCCATCATGCCTTTTTTTCTGTCGTCTGCAACAGACTTTCCCTCACTTCAAAATGTCAGGAAATAAATGGCTAAAACACATTCCAGGCTCAATTATCCCCTCAACCTTGTTATTCCATGACATCCAATTCGGATTGATGAAAATCGGATTACGCCGCCAAGCCGATCCAGAAAAGTTGGGGTCCGGGCGTGTCAGAGCTCTCTGTGTGTGCTGTGTTCCCTAAAGTGCTGATGGAAATGAGGCAGTGGTAATGGATTCAGAGCAGTTCTCTTCCCTGCGGACCATTCCATGTCCACTTTTATATTCTGTTGTTGTTGTTTTTGTTGTTTCTTTCTCTTTTTCCTTTTTTCCCCATTTTTTCTCTTTTTCCTTTTCTCCCTCCTCCTGCTTGAAGGAGGGAGAGGTGTGGAGGGGAAAGGGTCTTTGTCTTTTTGGAAGTTATGGTATATACATATATATATATCACTAAATATAACCATATATATAAGAGGGAAGGATATATATATATATATATCACTAAATAAAACCAATAGGAAAGAGGGAAGGAAAGAAAGAGCGACTTTTATTCCCAGTAACCTCTGCACAAGATCTGTGTCACTGAGCGACTTTTATTAATATCTTCTCTCTCGTTCTGTGTCTCTGTCTGTCTGTCTGTCTGTCTGTATGTCTCTCTCTCTCTCTCTCTCTCTCTGTGTGCGCCCATGTATTTGTGTGTGTGTGCGTGTGTGTGTGTGTGTGTGTGTGTGTGTGTGTGTGTGTGTGTGTGTGTGTGTGTGTGTGTGTGTGTGTGTGTGTGTGTGTGTGTGTACGCACGCGCACGCGCACGTGTGTGTGTGTGTGTGTGTGTGTGTGTGTGTGTGTGTGTGTGTGTGTGTGTGTGTGTGTGTGTGTGTGTGTGTGTGAGAGAGAGAGAGAGATAGAGAGAGTGTTTGTAATTTTATATTGAACAAATGAACAAAAAGCTAAAAAAAAAAAAAAAAAAAAAAGGTAAGAAAGAAAACCAACTAGGAAAAGTGACGATGTGCCTACAGTACAAAGGACAAAACCCTAGTCACAAATCTCTCAATGATTCCCTTCTGTGTTGAAGGCTATAGAGCATGGCGGGGTATTAAGCACAAAACATATTGCAGGATCAGTTATTGTTCTGTTAGGAC
>JADBJO010001322.1:350000-360000 GCA_016801955.1 Conus betulinus | reverse complement strand
TCTCAGTTTCCGTTACTATCTCTGTTGTTTCATGACAACAGTCACGAGGGCATATCTGATGATTTCCTGTAATGACAATTTTATTTACTGCTTTTTCTATTTCAAATCGATTTCCGCCGTAATGTTATTGTTGCTGGTTTAACAAAAATAGTAAACTGGATCGTAAGTCTTCGAGTAAATTAAAAATTATCATGCCGCAGTGTTGTGTTCTGTCATCACTTTGCATCTTTTCATCTTTCTCTTTCTCGATTATTAGAAACATATGTTGTGCTTGTCCTGCAGCGATGCATTCCTCCCCCACCCACTCTCCCCCACCCTTTCCCAAACCCCAACCGACCCCAAAAAGAAAAAAAATCAGTCCCTTTTTCATCACGTGTGATTTGGTCATGAAATGAATTTTTTTTTTATTCTGTTTATGCAGAGAGGGATGCATTCAGAATGACCATGTATGTCCGTGCCCCCACCCCACTCCCTCTTACCCCATTCCTCTCTTTGGCATGCTTTTGTGACTTGTTTGGCTGATGACAAGTATCAATGCGTGAAATGTTTTGCTCTCTCTCTCTCTCTCTCTCTCTGTCTCTCTGTCTGTCTGTCTGTCTGTGTCTGTCTGTCTGTCTGTCTGTCTGTCTGTCTCTCTCTCTGCATGTGTAAATGTATGTCGAATGTGTGCCGATCTCTCTCTCTCTCTCTCTCTCTCTCTCTCTCTCTCTCTCTCTCTCTCTCTCTCTCTCTCTCTGTATTGTTCATCCTCTTAACATTAAAACAATAGACCAGCGCGTCTGTTTAATGTCTCGCACACAAGCTGCCTGTATAACGTTAAATCAATCAAGTTAGTTGAACAATAGATCAGATGAGCTTACGTTCAAGGCAAAACAACAGTGATATGCCATCCAAACGCTTTAGATGACATAAGCTCATGCTGTTGACTCTGACCATAAGGCAACAGTTACGATAAATGCATATTACACATTTCCTGTACTCAGAGCCACAGTTGATGGCAATATCCAAGCAACAGTTGATGGCAGTATCCAAGCACTAGCACTTTGGAGGGGGTAGTGTGTGAGATGCGAAAACAGCTACGTACAGAAAGATGAGGAGCGACGATAACTTGAGGCCACCAGGGGCCAGCCTGTAGCTACGGAGAGAAATGCTGTGAATCTGTACCACTGCCTCAACTCTGTCAGCACTTTTTGGGACACGGCACACACACACACACACACACACACACACACACACACACACACACACACACACACACACACACACACACACACACACCACACACACACACACACACACACACACACACACACACACACACACACACACACACACACACACACACACACACACACACACACACACACACACACACACACACACACAGAGAGCTCTGGTACGTCTGGTCCCAAAGCTCTCTGGATCTCCTTGACAGCGTGATCCGATTTTCATCAGTCCTAATTGAGGGGATAATTGAGCCTGCGATGTGTTTTCGTCGTGTATTTCCCGCCGTGCTGTGCGCGCCAGAAGGTCAGGCTGCGAAGGTTTGTGATTAGGGATTTCGCTGTTTTTCTCTCAGGGACCTGTGCTTGTTATGGCTACGCATACCGTGGTGTACCCCCCCCTCCTCTCTCTCTCTCTCTCTCTCTCTCTCTCTCTCTCTCTCTCTCTCTATCTATCTCTCTATCTCTCTCTCTGTCTCTGTCTCTCTGGCTCTGTCTCTGTCCCTCTGTCTCTGCCTCTCTGTCTCTATCTCTATTTCTCTCTTTGTCTCTGTCTCGTCTGTCTGGTTATCTGTCTGTCTCTCTCTCTCTCTGTCTGTCTCTGTATCTCTCTCACTCTGTCTCTCTATCTCTGTCTGTCTGGTTATCTGTCGTCTGTCGGTCTGTCGGTCTGTCTGTCTGTCGTCTGTCGTCTGTCTCTCTCTCTCTCTCTCTCTCTCTCTCTCTCTCTCTCTCTCTCTGTGTGTGTGTGTGTGTGTGTGTGTGTGTGTGTGTGTGTGTGTGTGTGTGTGATGAGGTCCATTTTGTTTTGTGTTGCCCAGCACTAAGTAGCTTAAGACAGCAATATATTCCTGCAAAATTTCATAAATTTCCAAACTTGTTTCGATTAAGTTTACTTTTTGGCATGCAAACATGATAGGACCATCAGAAATCTATCAATTTTCTTGTATAAAGCGTTTCAGCTGCGTCAAGTTGCTATCTCGTAAAACGTTATCTTTAACCTTGTCATTTGTATATATAAAAGAAAACATTGTGTGAAATGATTGTTCAATTACTCCCCATCATGAGGGGCAATGGCCTATATATGATTAAAACATCTTAATCTGAATCTGAATCTATGAGTGTGTGTAAGTGTAACAAGTGTGTATGTCTATAATTGTTATGGTGTTGCACGTGGGTTGTGTGAATGCATGATGGTATGACGGGTTTTTGTTTTTAACTAGTTTTAATTGAAGATGCGTATGTTAAGCCTATATAATGTGTTTGTTTGCTTGCAGTAAGTCTGTGGATTAGTCAGTTGTTATCGTGTTGTGTTGTTTGTGTGGTATCCAGACTTTCTGATTAGGTTTATAATCTGATTTTCGTTCATTACTTTTTAAAAAATTATTATTAATGTCAGTTTATACATGGGATAACAGTTTATAATTATATCGATTCATTACGTTATTTGCAATTATTAAAGAAAAGTTATCACTAAGCAGTTGCTGTGTGCAGTGATGTGCTAAATGTGCATCATGACATGAAAGATTCTATAACCATGAAGGGTGCAAGGTCATGGCACAAATGTGAGTATAAATACATTTCATAGTGCTTGTGTGTGTGTGTGTGTGTGTGTGTGTGTGTGTGTGTGTGTGTGTGTGTGTGTGTGTGTATGTGCGTGTGTGTGTACGCACGCGCGGATGTTTTGTGCATGTACGTGTGCGCATGCGTGTGTGCGTACGTGTGCGCGTCTGTGTGTATGTGTGTGTGTGTGTGGGGTGTGGGGAGATGGGTGTGTGTGTGTGCGCGTGCGTGCGTGCGTGTGCGTGTGTAAGTGCGCGCGCGCGCGCGCGCGCGCGCGTGTGTGTGTGTGTGTGTGTGTGTGTGTGTGTGTGTGTGAACAGCTTTACATTTCTTGTTTAAGAAATGTCACAGCGTGAAGGCTACACTAGATCTGATAGGCTGAGAAAGTACCAATAATACCAGACATAATAAAATAAGGCATCAACAAAACAAAGATCAGGGTTATACAGAGCTTGAGGACAAGACTTTGAAAACACCTGACACCCGTATTTATCGAAAGCGTTGATCAAGCCTTTGGTGCCTTCTTTACGAACGTTCCATACGGTGTGTGTGTGTGTGTGTGTGTGTGTGTGTGTGTGTGTGTGTGTGTGTCTATCTGTCTGTTTGCCTGTCAATCTATCTGTCTGTGTCTGTGTCTGTCTGTGTGTCTGCATGTGTAAGTTGCATGTCCAGAGAAAATAAAAAAGACGCAGACGGACAGACTAATAGGCAGAGAAGGTGGAAGAGCAGGGGTAGGAGTCCTTGTATTCTTTGTTAACATCAGTAATCAGAGAAATACTCTTTTTACTTTATCTTTACTTCATTTTCTTTGCCTCTTATTCCTCATTTAACATGGGTCTTCTTTCAGAGTATTTGCAGGAATCAGAACGAAAAATAAAACTCACGCACATGCACATAAAACAGAAACGATAAGTTAAAAACGTAGAGAGGTAGCTGTGTTCTGTCTAAGGTGCATGGACAATTTGCCCATTGACCCACAAGATATGAATGCAGTCATCCGATCAGTTCACCAGTAGTCAACTGAGCCTGTGTGATATACAAACTGCTCATACAAATGAAAAGAAATAATCAATTTATTTAATTACGAGTTGGATGAATATCGAATTGAAACAAAATCTTAACAAGGGAGTGTGTCATGCTATCCTATTGAACTGAATGACTGACTGCTCCTGTTGACTCCAGTCATAGGGCAACACACAGAGTAAACATTGTCTGCTCTACAGTATATGCCACTGTCCAGGGAAAAGCTCTCGTTCTGCAATAAGCAAGCTGCCTGTGCATGATGCAAAGAAGGCAACTAAGCGTGAAGGAAGATGTGGTGGGCGAGACAAATCGAGGCCGACATGAGCTGGCCTTCAGGGGAGAGAACTGCTCTGAATCCATTAGCACTGCCTCAGGGCTATTAGCACTTCTTACGGCACAGCACACAGAGAGCTCTGACACGCCTGGACCCCAGCCTTTCTGGATCTCCTTGGCGGCGTAATTCAATTTTCATCAGTTCTAATTGGATGTAATGGAAAAACAAAAGTTGAGGGGATAATTGAGCCTGGGATGTGTTTGGTCTTTGTTTCCACCATACTGTGAGCGAAGCAAAGCCTGGAGAAGACAGAAATGGTCACAATAGGAAGATTTCTAATTTGGAATTTTGTTGTTTGTGTTGTATCCACGTTTTCTTTTTTTTTTTTTTAATTAGTTTTTACTTTCTGATTTCCGTTCATCAGTCGACTTTATTTTTAATTAAACACATTAAGAGGCACAGAAGAATCCCGTTCCAAATCATGTCGTTTACATTGTAACAAACGAAATGAAAATAATCATCAGATAACTGGCTAATATAGTCATTTATGGAATGCATCCTAACAGTTGAAAAAGGACAAGAAGGATACAACAATGAACGATTCATGGTCTTAAAAACATATCAACATACACGCATAAGCGATAGTTTTGGTTAGATTTATGAACGTATGGTGTGTGTGTGTGTGTGTGTGTGTGTGTGTGTGTGTGTGTGTGTGTGTGTGTGTGTGTGTGTGTGTGTGTGTGCGCTCGTGTGTCTGTGTGAGTGCTGGTGTGTGTGTGTGGGGGGGGGGGGGGGGGGGGGTGCATCCATCAATATTTGTACATAATGTTTCTTCTTTTTGAATTAGTTGTGTTCAGAGCCATATGCCCACAGCATGTGCGTTTGTGTGCATTAATATTTCTGGTTTAATATTTATTTTTTTGTACATGATTTTCCTTTCTATTCTTTTGTTTAGAGCCATAACGCATGTGCAGTTATGTGTGGGTGTGTCTGCGTGTGTGTATGCAGATTTTTTCCCCTTGCGCTTAGAGTTGGTTTTATCAAGATTTTGCGCATTATAAATACCATAATTATTATTAGTATAACACGTTGCTTAAATCTTCTTTTTTATTTTGACAAACGAAACCTGTTTCTCTGAATTTTGTTTTACAGTCTGTGTAATTAGAAGTGTCGGGTTATTTCTTTCATTTTGTTTTGACTCTCTACATAGATTATTTCCATCAGAAGCAAATGTTCCTGACACAAAAGTTAATTCACTCCAGTTAAGTCCTCAGCTTATTCCAGTATTCTCTCTGTCTGTCTGTCTGTCTCTCTCTCTGTCTGTCTGTCTGTCTGTCTCTCTGTCTCTGTCTGTGTCTGTCTGTCTGTCTGTCTGTCTGTCTGTCTCAGTCAGTCTGTCTGTCTGTCTGTCTGTCTGTCTCTCTCGCTCGCTCGCTCACTCGCTCGCTCACTCACTCGTTCAAGCTCTGTACACATGTACGTGCGAGGAATGTTTTTTCTGCGTGCAGACAAGTCCATGTATGCTGCCCCACACACCTGATAAGTGAAGAGAGCTCATGAACGTATCAAACCTAATAAAATAAAGCCATCAACAAAACGATAAATGGCAGAAAAAGATGGGGGTGAGGTGGGGGGGGGGGGGGGGTGGGAGAGAACAAGACATGGCAGACGCTGAACTCTACTTTGCCAAGCGCTTTTGTCAGGACCTGTGTGCATACTTAAGAATGATCTGTACCATAAATAGTGCGTACATGCGTGCGTGCATGTCTGGGCATGCATGTGTGTGTGTGTCTGTCTGACTGCCTGTCTGTCTGTCTGCCTGTCTGTCTGTCTGTCTGTCTGTCTTCATCTGTTAGTGTGTGTGGCGAGAGGGAGAGAAGAAGACAGACAGGCAGGCGAAGAGAGAGAGAGAGAGAGAGTACTACCAGGAAATGAACAGAATGACACACACACACACACACACACACACACACACACACACACACACACACACACACACACACACTCACACACACACACTTACGCGAGTGCCAAACACAATATGACTAGAGAGGACTTTGCAGGACATTTTTTTATTATTACTGTAATCTAGCCATAATCTAGCCAAACACACATGGCTCTCAAACTCATTAAAAAGTCACATTTTGACCAAGTTGCTTGGGGATACTTTTGTCACAAAGCGTGTTCTGCCTGGGACCAGGGGTTGTCTAGACAAGACCCACAAGACAAGAAAAACACAAAATAAACAAATGGACAAAAAAACACACAATAATTGTCAAGCGTCATCGCAGGTCAAACGAGTCATATGTATCGCAGGTCAAACGAGTCTGTGTACTATGTATTATATCTGCATGTGGCGCACGGATCAAATTCATTGAATAATAAATCAGATGCACATGTGGTCAGAAAAAGATATCAGCATGTTGTGCTATGCCATCATACTGGACTGAATGACATGTTCTATTACGGTTGACCCGTGTCACATGGTGATGTACACAGTTACGGAATGTTTAGCTGGCTAAAGCCTAACACATTGCTCAGGGCATAGATCTTCCTCTGCAAAAAGCAAACTGTCACAGTTTTGGGGGACCGCCTGTGTTTGATACAAAAAGGGCAGCTAAGCATGTAGAGAGATGCAGTGGCGAGACAAATTGAGGCCGACATGAGCTGGCCTTCAGGGGAGAGAAATGCCCGGAATCCATTACCATTGCTTCAAGTTGTATGTGCATTTTTTTTTTTGCAACACAGCACACAGGAAGTACTCCAACCTTTCTGGATCATCTTGGCGAGGTAATTCAATTTTCATCTGTCCTGAAGTTTACATGTACCCGCATAATTTCCCAAAATATAAAAGCCACGATTTTGAAATTGGGAACAGATTTAATTCATTATCTTGTTCCAACGTACATTGAATTTCATTGGGATCGAATGAACGGTTGTTGATTTACAGACAATTAAACAGAGGATGGGTCGAAATCAAAGTTCGCAAAATCTGTTCAGTTCACAAAATCATTTCAATAGTGGGTGTGGCCACCGCCATTGGCGAGACATTCCACGCAGCGACTCCTCATCGAGTTGACCAGTGTTCTGATGACCCTCTGAGGGATTCTCTGCCATTCCAGTTGCAGCATTTGGAAGAGATCCTGGCGGTCTCTGGGAGGTGGATGGTTCTCCTTCACACGTCTCCCCAACTCATCCCACATATGCTCGATGGGATTGAGGTCGGGACTATACGCCGGGAAGATCATCCTGTTGATGCCGGCCTGCACAATGAAGTTTTCGGCCACCCGGCCCTATGTGGCCGAGCATTGTCGTCTTGGAAGACTGCCATGGGTCCTATCCGTTGCATGGTCGGAACAACGAAAGGCCAGGATTTCATCCCGATAGCGGATGCCTGTGAGGTTTCCATCAATATGGTAGAGTGGTGTCTTGTGGTGGAGGCTGAAGGCACCCCATACCATAACAGATCCTCCCCCAAAGGCCCTGGTCTGGCGAACAGCTGCATCAATGTAACGTTCACCAACACGCCTCCAAACTCTAGTTCGGCCGTCATTGTGTGTTCAGACTAAACCGCGACTCATCTGAAAAGAGGACCTGGGACCACTGTTGTTGGTTCCATCTCACATGACGATGGCAGAAAGCTCGGCGAGCCAGCCTATGGGCTGCTAGCAGTCGTGGTCGAACAGCTGGGCGACGTGATCTGAGGCCGAAGTGGTGAAGACGGTTTCGTATGGCTTGACGGCTGAGGATGGTGTTATTTGCCATACGAAGCTGCCTTTGGATGCTGGTGGAAGTGTATCCCGCTGCAATAGGGCCTGCCTCTCGATGAAACGATCTTCTCTGGGAGTAGTCTGCCTAGGCCGACCTGACCGTGGCCTCTCTTCACGCTGTTGGTCGCCCTAAAACGCTGATTCAGTCTAACAATAACTGAATGATGCACACCAAGTCGTCGCGCCACTTCAGCCTTTGCAATGCCATCTTGTATCCACGCAATCGCCCTGGTTTTGTCAAAGGTGCTAAGTTTTCTTCGTGGTGGCATGGTGAGAAAAGGGCTGACAGTAACCAACCCCGCGCTTAAACAGCCAAAAGAAGGGGCATAAAACTCACTTGAGAGACTGCTCTTGCACGGGAAAAAAGAATTTTTCATTTTACACACATCTTGTGTCGCCAGCAAGCTTGATGCAAAACAGGCACAGTTAACGCAACTTTGCACTTTTTATCCCGCGCGGTAACGAGGTCACCAAGACCCCCGTGCGCACTACCAGTTGACACAGGCTGGATTACACACTGCTGTGTGAGATTCCATCATTGGTTATTTATTTTCATCTCTTTGTTTCTGTCTTTGTCGTTTTCTGACAGTTCACATGATTCATTTTCCAGCAGGAATAGAATGTTTTACACACAAAAAACGTTCAGTAAGTCTGGTTCTAATAAAATTCTCTCTCTCTCTCTCTCTCTCTCTCTCTCTCTCTCTCTCTCTCTCTCTCTCCCCCCCCCCCCTCTCTCTCTCTCTCTCTCAATATTTGTGTGTGTGTGTGTGTGTGTGTGTGTGTGTGTGCGTGTGTGTGTGTGTGTGTGTGTGTGTGTGTGTGTGTGTGCGTGTGTGTGCGTGTGTGTGTGTGTGTGTGTGTGTGTGTGTGTGTGTGTGTGTGTGTGTGTGTGTGTGTGTGTGTGTGTGTGTGTGTGTGTGTGTGCGAGCGCGCGCGCGCGCGCGCGCGTGTGTGTCTGTCTGTCTGCCTTTTACTTAGTCAGCCTCTTTTAGAAGAAATAAGAAAGAGGCAGACAAACAGAGTGATAGGCAGATAGAAAGAAAGAGAACCCAACGGTAGCGGAAGTGGCCATTATATTCTTCGTCAGCACCAGTAATTGCAAATTACTTGTCTTTAGTCTTTCATTTCATACTTGTAGCTTAAGTCTAGTGTTCTCTCTCAGAGTATCTGCAGGAAGGAGAATGAAGAGAACGATACACTCGCATGCACGTACACATAAAACAGATACTGTGACTGAAAAACAGAGAGAAGCAGCTATGTTCCGTTTCAGGTTGTACAGACACATATACCATTGACTCAAGATTGCTAACACGAGGCAAAAATGAAGCAGGTTTGTTATATGGGGATAAATCAGATGAATATCGAGCTGGAACAAAACCTCAACAACATGTGCTATGCCAGCCTTTTGAACTGAATGACTCCAGTCACAGTGGCATACAGTCAAAGTATAAATAAATATTTAGTGTTCCACCAGCTAAGCCATTTTTGAGAGGGAAAAATCTTGTTTTGTGATTAGCAGGGAGTGGACAGCTTTTGGAAACAAATTGTGTACAATGCGAGAAAAACAAATGCAGCTAAGCATATTGGAAGATGTTGTGGCAAGACAGATTCAGGTCAACACAAGTCGGCCTTAGGAGATGGTCTCTGTGTGTGTGTGGGGGGGGGGGGGGGGGGGGGGGGGGGGGGGGGGACGGGGGAGAGAACTGCTCAGAATCCATCACACCACTGCCTCAGTCCTATCAGCACTTCTCGCGGCACAGAACACAGGTAGCTCTGACGCCCCTGGAATCCAGCCTTTCTGGATCTGCTCGGCGATGTGATTCCATTTCCGTCAGTCCCGATCGGAAGTAAAGGAATAACAAAGTTAAAGGGATAATTGAGCCTAGAATGTGGTTTGGCCGTTTATTTCCCACCATGCCGTGAATGAAGCAAAACCTGGAGCAGACGACAGAGAGAAAGTCATTATTGGGAAGGTCAGTTTTTGATGTTGTTGTTTGTGCTTGGCGTATCCACAACTGTTTAATTATATTTTCAGTCTGATTTTCGGCCAACAGTCAGTTTCTTTTTCATTAGATATGTTGATATGCGTTGCTGATTCCAATTTCAAGCCATGTCTATCTTAAAAATTGTGATAAACGTAATTAAAC
>JADBJO010001322.1:332500-347500 GCA_016801955.1 Conus betulinus | reverse complement strand
TGTCCCTCTCTGTCTCTCTCTGTTTCTCTGTCTCTGTCTCTGTCTGTCTCTGTCTGTCTGTCTCTCTCTAAAAAAAAAAAATTCAGTGTTATACTACCCCATTCCTTAACCATCCGTTGAAACCAGCAATGGCCCGTTGAAATGAAACTTGTTTCAGTGTCGGTGTAAGTAAGTATCAATGTCATCATCGTCATCATATCTCCTCCCTCCTCTCTGTGTGTGTGTGTGTGTGTGTGTGTGTGTGTGTGTGTGTGTGTGTGTGTGTGTGTGTGTGTGTGTGTGTGAATATATGTGCATATGTATGTATCTCTCTGTGTGTGCGTGCGTGCGTATGTGTGTGTATGTATGTGTATGTGAATGCGTGTGTGTGTGTGTGTGTGTGTGTGTGTGTGTGTGTGTGTGTGTGTGTGTGTGTGTGTGTGTGAGGGAGACAGAGAGAGAGAGAGAGAGAGAGAGGGAGAGAGAGAATTTTACAGTTGTGAAAGAAATTCGTTTGTCTTATCTTTCCTGTCATCTCAGCACACCCTCCGGTCCCCCGTCCACAGCCAGAGCCTGGCAGTGTTGCAGCCTGCCTGGCGATGGCAATCCACACACACTCTGGTCCCCCGTCCACAGCCAGAGCCTGGCAGTGTTGCCGCCTGCCTGGCGATGACAATCCACAGGAAGCAGTCAGTGCTAAGTCGTCCTTGGACAACCCACCAGATGAGACACTGCACTGCTGCCGAGTCACTTCAGTTGTGTTCAGTGGTGCATGGTCTTATCCAACATGCGAAGGACACCACCTACTAAGCCCCACACTGACGACAATAATCGCTGAGGCGCGGGGCTAGCGTGAGTTCTCTCTCTCTCTCTCTCTCTCTCTCTCTCTCTCTCTCTCTCTCTCTGGGAGGCGCCACCACGTCCGTCCGACGACAGTCCCCATAATTTTGCAAATACCAAGGGTAAAATGTGGAGAGGTAACCTAAATTGAGGTTACCATGACAGCAGGGCATGAAAAGGCTACAGAATTTGAACCCTTTTTTATGCTAATCAACAAGGATGAGGATGGTGAAGATGATGATGCTACGGATTTCCAGTTTGGTCTGGGACCGCATAACAGGGCTGTACTCTACGCTTACTTTTAAAAATTTTCCCGATGTCAACAGGGCTTGAGAGATGTAGACACCTGCAGCGTTGGTCAGGAAATTTGAGCAACAGAGACGTGACTGACGCAGAGTGAAACAGTTACTAAAAACAAGCCAAAACATATTGTGTGTATTTTGGCTCATTCTCAGAGACGTGACTGACGCAGAGTGAAACAGCTACTAAAAACAAGCCAAAACATATTTGTGTATTTGGGCTCGTTCTCAGAGACGTATCCACTGTGTGGATTAAATTCCAATGTCTGGTCCCAGTCTTCACGACTGAGCCCTCAGCAAAGTCAGTTCTGTGCAGGGTCGGTCGGGGGTGAAAATTTCCACAAAGAAATGGTTTTAATGGGAATCGAACCTACAACCGAAAAGAGTTCAAATACACATCGGATATAATGAACTAAAGCATCGACGTAACAAAGGTCAAGGGTAATGAATAAAATTGGGAGAGGAACCTCAGCTGTACTGGGCCGTACATTTGCCAAGTGTCTTTTTCATGCCATGAGTGTCTGCCTAGGAATGGCCTGTGTATCGATAGTGCGTGCGTAAATTCGCGTGTGCGCACGCGCGTGTGTGTGTGTGAGTGCGTGTGTGTGTGCGTGTGTGTGTGTGTGTGTGTGTGTGTGTGCGTGTGTGTGTGTGTGTGTGCGTGTGTGTGCGTGTGTGTGTGTGTGTGTGTGTGTGTGTGTGTGTGTGTGTGTGTGTGTGTGTGTTTTAATAAAAAAGCGAAAAAGAAGCAGACAGTAGATAGACAGAGTGAAACAGAGAGAGAGATAGTGATGGTGGAGGGGATCATTAGTGTCTTTATCGACGTAAGATAATAGAAATTACTTCTTGCCATTTAATCTTCTTTGCTCAGTTTCTCTCTCTTCCCTGTTGCCTTCTAAGAATTTGCAGCGAATACGAAATGTAAGCAACTATACTCTTGCACGTGTGCACACAGAGGCGAAAATCTCATCTAAAAACTTAGAAGGCCATGTCACAGAACGTGTTCTGTCCAGGGTTATATTAACAAGTGTACTGTCGACACTCAAGATTAAAAAGCTATCATATGACTATTCATCAGCCTAGTCTGTTAACTATGAAGTGTTTATCTGAGGCAAAATGGACGAAGCTCATGAAATGATGTATTGTAGCAACATTGATATAGCAGCAAGGTGCGCTATGCCTCCCGATTGAATTGAATAACATACACCACTGCCTAGCTCTTGTCACATCTTGGTGAGTGCTGTGAATGAATATTTAGCTCGCTACAGCTTAAGCCATTGTTTGGAGGAAAGATGTGACTTTGCAATAAGCAAGCTCCAACAGCTGTGGAAGACAAACTGTGTGTGCTGCTGAAAAGAAAGGGGGTAACTAAGCATGTAGGAAGATGTTGTGGCAAGACAAATTGAAGCCGACACTAGCTGGCCCGCAGAGGCGGGAAGTGCTCTGAATCCATTACCACTGCCTCAATTCCATCAGCACTTTAGGGAACACAGCACACACACACACAGAGCTCTGACACGCCTGGAACCCAACCTTTCTGGATCTCCTTGGCGGCGTAATCCGATTTTCATCAATCCGAATTGGATGTAATGAATAACAAGGTTGAGGAGTTAATTGAGCCTGGGATGTGTTTGGCGCTATATTTCCCGCCATGTTCTGAGTGAGGCCAAGGTTGGAGCAGACGACAGAGAAAGGCATGATGGGAAAGTTTGTGATCTTATTTTTTTTCTGTTCATGAGATAAAAAGCTTTTGATTAGGTTACGTCGTTTGTAGATTAGCTGTGATTAGTTTTCTGTTTAGCGTCCATGTCTTATTTCTTTCTTCAGTTTAATGCTAATAAAATCCAGGCGCTCATTTTGATGTGGATCTCTCTCTCTCTCTCTCTCTCTCTCTCTCTCTCTCTCTCTCTCTCTCTCTGTCTGTGTCTCTGTCTGTCTCTCTCTCTGTCTGTCTCTCTCTGTCTCTCTCTCTATGTCTCTCTCTCTCTCTTTCTCTCTCACTCTGTCTGTCTGTCTGTCTGTTTCTCTCTCTCTCTCTCTCTCTCTCTCTCTCTCTCTCTCTCTCTCTCTCTCTCTCTCCCAAGCGTCAAAGCGTTCCTCTCTCTCATCATGGACTATGCCCGTATGGGTAATTCTCCCTTTGGCCTATTACAGTCAACACGGATTATTGGCTTCATAGTGGACTAGTGTCATCGTAAACAATTCTCACAGTGCAGTCTTTGTGGTTAACATCATTCAGCAGGTGAGGAGGACTTCTCATTTCTGGAGAAGATTGGTCAGACCAAAGGAGACAGAACAGTTGAATATTAGAGCTGAGGCAAAACGATGACAGACAGGGGAGCAAAGTAAAGCACCAGTGTCATGCCATCATGAACAAAACGGGAAAATCTTTGCACATAGACACTAAGGTCGTCTACAAAACAGAAATGAACAGTTTGGGAAACCCCAAATCCAATCATAGACAATGGATTCAGTTTCAATATCATCAGGAAGGTAAGGGAGCCGTCTGTGGACTAGCCTGTTTTCACCACACCACATTTGATAAACCATGATTAGGGGCTGAAAATAAATTAATAATTAAGAAGTTGCAATAAGGCCGGGTCCATAGACAAGAATTAACAGATGCCTAGCCAACATTCGGTGAGACCTTAGAATGGGCAACACGGAAGAGAAGCCGATTTTATCTGGAAATGGCCCAATAATGTGACTAAGTAGCCCAGTCCTGGACAAGACAGAAATCAATAAAAGATCAACTCAGAACTCAATCAGAAGCACCGTGGCTAAAGACAGATAGGGATGCTGTAAAAGACCCCTTCGTCAAGCAGCAATGGGTGAATTGACAAATAGGTGAAATGGAACGCCATCTCAAGCTCTTCCACCCACAGTGAACTGAGAAATAATGAAAGGAAACATCATCTGAGGCTCTACTACTTGAAGGTGAAACTGATAAGAAGGCAACATGAAACGCCATCAGGGACTGTACTATCTAGAGGTGAAGCGAACATTCAGTGAGACGAACCCATCTTAGGCTCTGTCACGCCCTCAGTGAGACGAACGCCATCTTAGGCTCTGTCACGCCCTCAGTCAGACGACGAACGCCATCTTAGGCTCTATGACGCCCTCAGTGAGACGAACCCATCTTAGGCTCTGTCACGCTCTCAGTAAGACGAACGCCATCTTAGGCTCTGTCACGCTCTCAGTAAGACGAACGCCATCTTAGGCTCTGTCACGCCCTCAGTGAGACGAACGCCATCTTAGGCTCTATCACGCTCTCAGTAAGACGAACGCCCATCTTAGGCTCTATCACGCTCTCAGTAAGACGAACGCCATCTTAGGCTCTATCACGCCCTCAGTGAGACGAACGCCATCTTAGGCTCTATCACGCCCTCAGTGAGACGAACGCCATCTTAGGCTGTATGACGCTCTCAGTCAGACGAACGCCATCTTAGGCTCTATGACGCCCATTGGTGAACTGAAAAATGGGTGGGTGGAATGAAACGGTGGCTCAGGAACTGACCTCGTAGCCAACAACTCTCTGCGTCCGCGTTACATGTCCGCGTTACAGATAGAGATTCCAGAACAGTCTGCGTCGTGGTCGTCGTGTCGTCGTCGTCGTCGTCGTCACGGCCCTACTTGCTGGGCTGCTGGGAGGTGGCATTACCAGCAGAAGGCGCCGAGGTGGCAGACAGGCATGGGGCGGCGCAGTCCACCTCCCTCGAATCAGCAGGGATGACAAGTCTTGTCTGCCGGGGTACGGCTCTTGAGGCTGTAGGGCAGTCTAGCCATTCTGCGACCATACTGTGGACTGGTTGGGCCCTCCCCTTGGGCTAGAGTGGTTGGAACGTCCTTCATGCTTGCAGAGTGGACATCGATTTACGAGCAGCGGCTTGGCGACTTCTGTTCTGCACGTTTCCCAAGTCGGCCACGTGTGACCGTCGCCACTCAGTATGAAGACGGCCGCACAGTAGTTCTGACGACGGGCTTGGGTGGAGGGCAAGAAGGAAGACATCATCATCATGACAGATTGCAAAAGAAGGAAAGCATCGACTACCTAGGAGTGAACAACTTGGCCCAGGCCTCTGCCTGAGGGAAGCGGCTATTCTGGGTGCCTCATCTCCGATGCAGATACAGTCTCCAACCAAGTCTCTGACGTTCTAGCGTCTTAGGATTTGTTTTTGGCGACTATTTACAGACGTTTGTCTTGAAAAAGTGTGTTGGGGTGTGTAAAGAGTGCCTGCATGTCTTTCTCTCCTTCCATCTTCACGGTGTATTGGATACATTGTTTTCACAAATCGAGACTGGGTCAATAAAATGCTGCATAACAGGGGAGCAGGAGAGAGAGAGAGAGAGAGAGAGAGAGAGAGAGAGAGAGAGAGAGAGAGAATGTGTGTGTGTGTGTGTGTGCGTGCGCGCGCGCGTGTGTGTGTGTGTGTGTGTGTGTGTGTGTGTGTGTGTGTGTGTGTGTGTGTGTGTGTGTGTGTGTGTGTGTGTGTGTGTGTGTGTGCGCGCGCGCGCATGCACATGCGCGAGCTTGTTGTTGTTTTTATTAAATTTACTGGACAGAGAAATCCTATTCACTACCTTGTGAATCGTCACGAAGTTACAGATGAAGAAATCTGACACATTTGCAGAAATCTAACACAGTTGCACTAAGCATAATTCTATAGAAACTTTCCTGATTGCAGAAGGGGAAATAGGCGGTAATCTGAAGGATGGAGAGGTCGACGGGGCGCGATGAGTGGATGAGGGTAGAGATGTGAGCGGTAGGTAGGGTGCACAACGTTGTGGGGGGAGAGGGTTGAGCAGGTCAAGAAGGAAGGGGAACCTCGTTCGCTGACCGCTCATACCACCTGGCCGTGGTTGTGATGTTATATTTTGTCTCCTGGCAAAATACATGTCGACAGTCAGTTAAGCATTAGGAGAAAATGCAAAAGAAGAGATTATTAGAAACATTTTGGCGTTTACAAATCAGATAAAGTATAGATCCAACCGCTTTGCGACTCAGGCACACTCTCCGCCTCCTGCATTCCTTAACATCTGCCCCCCCCCCCCCTCTCTCTCTCTCTCCCTCTCTCGTTCTATATACACAGAGTATACACACCCAATTAACCCGTTTTATAAAGTTGATTTCAGCTATATCGATCGGAGGGATTCAAACTAGCAACTATTACCTCAAAACGTGATACGAAAGTCTTTGAAGCTGAGTTCATCAAAAGGCCACAAGAAATTGCACTGGAGCCACCCTCAAAGGAGATCCCACACTGAGTATGCCCAACAAGTTTCAAAACATGAAGTGTTATTCACCAAACTAAGGTTATTGAAAGGAGGCATCAGGATCGTGGATCTTGAGCTGAGGGAGATCCCTCAGATCCTCGAGCACCTTGTCTGGAGTGAAGTCCACTTATCTCTGATACGATGCAGAATTCCTGACCTTGGTGAGATAGACTGCCGACGTGGTCATTGAGGAGAAGTCCTAGGCGATCCCTCAGAACCTCGAGCACCCCGCCTGAAGTGAAGTCCACTTACCTCTGATACGATGCAGAATTCCTGACCTCGGTGAGATAGACTGCCAAGGTGGTTGTTGAGGAGGAGAAGTCCTATATACAGCATGGAACACATTCAGAACAACTCTCCACAAGGTAATCGGACTATAGTCTACTTTGATTACTCTGCTGGACGGGCAACCAGCAATGCTGATGCCACCAGAAATCGTCAGTGATCTGTGAGGAAAAGGAGACATGATCTCCCTCTTTGCTGGCCTTTACTCCACCACTTATCATGCAGAAGCAGCGGCCATCCAGACGATCGTAACCCACCTCAAAAAAATCCCCGACACCAACAATGTCGTCTTCTTCACAGACATTGTATCAGTCCTGCAGGTGCTTCAGAATGCCAAGGATAAAGAACTGATTGACTTGTCTTCATCTCTGGTTATCCTTTGCGGAGCTGACAGAGTCGTCCTGCAGTAGATACGGTTCCACCCGCAATGTACATGGCAAGACGGCTGCAGACATTCTGGCAAAGAAAGTATCAGCAAAAGAGCAGGACGAGAGGCCGACAGAGAAGCTAAGACTATCTTTGAAGTCCTGGTACCATAGAAGGTATACGTGTCTGAAACACGTCACAGCCAGAACGACCCATGACCCTGGATTGCCACTTGCTCGGACCTAGTAAGCTTATAAGTCACCAGGCTACAATCGCTTCGGTCGTCATCGACACACCACATACATCCGATTTGGCCAGTCACGTTTCGCCAAATCTTTTTCCTCGTGCGTTACTATGAGTGTTTCCGTTCAATAGCTCTAAAACTCCCAAGTGCAACGTTTTCATCCAAATACTGACGCTCAGTTTGCCCCAAGGTATGTATGATGTATGCCTTTCTTAGTTCTAGCAACATTATCTTGATTGTATTGGAGATGAAATGGAAAGAAAAAACTGAATCAGAGACCAGATTGTTTTAGCTGTCTGCCGTTGTTCGTCTCAATTTCTCTCCTATATACAAATAGGTATGTCGGGTTACTCGATTCACCAAATTTGCCAACTCCTCGTGAATGGCACTTCTCAAGACCTCTCTTTAACTGTTGGCAGGCCTTGTGTGTGTGTGCGTGCGTGTGTGTGTGTGTGTGTGTGTGTGTGTGTGTGTGTGTGTGTGTGTGTGTGTGTGTGTGTGTACGTGTGCGTGCGTGCGGGTGGGCGGGCGGGCGTGTGTGTGTGTGTGTGTGTGTTGGGAACGCCAGAGTTAAATTCAAGTCACGGAGATGGAAGAGCCGAAGGCACTAGTTACGGAGACGGAAGAGGGCTTGAAATGGACCACAAAAGTACAGCTGGGAATGTTGACACACTTTTTTTTTATCACACTTTTAAAACCAATCATCCAGTGTGTCAAGAGCGTGTCACTCACGGTCGCACCATGGACAGCACAATAACGGCAATGACGATTACGATGACGGTTATGTTGGAATTCAAGACTCATTTCTATCGTTTGAAATGCTGATGAGAAAGCTAACATGTACATCGCTTGATCAGAATGTTGCACCGTTTATGTTTCAAGTGCTCGGATGATATGCATGACTGCTATAACCGAATCTCGCTTCTATTATTATTCCATACTAATCATCATGAACGGACGAGGAGCGCAATGGCCGAGTGGTCAGATCATCAGCTTATGATCATGAGGGTCGTTGGTTCGAATTCTGCAATGCCGGGAGGGTGAAGTAAGGAGCAGTGGGTTTTTTTCCCCCGAGCTCTGAGGTCAGTAGACATGAGTGGACTGCTTCTGGCCCACTTCTCTACGAGTGTGACGTCAATGCAAGATCAGACACGATTGTTGAAGATCTCGAAATCCATGGCAGCTTCGATGGAGTATGGTAATATAAAAATACCCAGCATGCGGCACGGCACTCGGAAAGCAGATGGGCAGCGGCAGGCATTTCCTAACTGCCAACCGAAATGCAGATGTGAACACTCATATAGCATCAACATCATAGTTCTTGTGTTTATTGCGGCATCTCTATGACTTATTGGTCATGATTTCTTATTCTGAAATATGTTTTGGAGTGATAAAGGAGCATTGTGGCATTGCAGATATGAATGCCTGGTCTAAAACAGTCCTCGAGCATACCAGAATGATGACCTTTATTGAACACGGTGACTGATTTCATAACGATTATGTGTCTTACACCGATCCGAAACCCAAAGTTCAGATTTGTGCCAAGGCCTCCGGCAAAAGGTCTGGAACAAACAGACGGAGAACAAACTCTTTCATTTTATCCGTTCAAAACCTTAAAGAGATTTTACCATCTGTCACCTATAGACATAAAGAAGAACGTTTTGTGCCGATTACACACAAGCCACTCTTTTTACATTGACACGTTTCTTTTGAAAGGTAAAGAAGCCTCGTGGTGTATGCCTTGTAATGTACCACTCATTATAAAACATAGAGGGTTTGGACTTACATGATATCAGATAAAAAAAAAAAAATTTGCAGAAGACTCCACGAAAACAATGACAGATGTTCTACCAGATGTTATTCTTTTCTAATTTCTGAAAGAGACGAATGCCTTCCATCAAATCAAAGGTTTCACGGGAGAAAAGTTTTTACGTAGTTTTTGTGTGTTGAAAAAAAATATCGTTTATAAGTTTTGTTTGTTTGTTTCTTTGTTTTTTTTCCTTTAACTTTTGCGTTGGAAATTGACTTTGACAAAATGAGAGCCATGATACGGTTGGGTTAGAAACGACATGAATAGAATACAACAGAATAGAATAGAACAGAGTAGAGTAATAGAATAGAGTATATGCCCTTGCTGTGAAGAGCAATTCCAGAATGTTGATCCTTTCATTGATCGTATATGACTGATTTCAAGATGATCCTTTCTGTGGTTGCTTTTTGAGGAACATACTACTCTTTCGCCTGTCCTGATGAATGGTTGAAGTTTGTTTGTTTGTTTGTTTGTTTGTTTTGGATTCAGAATAAATAGAGTATACCTGTCTTTCACTGTCCTGTTGAGTGTGAGACTTTTGTTTCATTTGAACCAGAATCGACATCCGATGAAAGTGACAGAAATTATAATCTGCCCCAGAGTTCTGTCTGTCACTAAATCACTTACATGGACCCACAACACAAGTGTTTCCGGTTCTTTTCTTTTCTAATCTATGAATTCAACGCTATGTTGCTCATGTGTGGTACAGGTATCTGGGTATTTAAAAGTTTCAAAGAAAGAAAAGAAAAAAAAAATAAAGAAAGAAAGAAAGAAAGAAGAAGAAAGAAAGAAAGAAAAAACATGGTTTCCAGAGTTTCACATACATTATCAATTTGGACATAAATCATTTTGAAAAGCAGCAAGTCGGACCTAAAATTAGTTTGAGAAAGAACATTATACAGCTAACACACAGTTTTGGTGGCAAACTTTTGCGTGTGTCGATTAAAGTTGCTTCAGAGCAAAAATCCCATCGATATAACCATGCTTGGCAATTACATCCCACTAGAAACATGGGCCCCTTTCTGGCAGAGGAACCGAGGGATGACGGTGATAGCTATGGATAGGGAATGAAGAGACAAAACGACAGGCAGTATTAGGGGAAGGGATGCGAGGGTGGGGGAACAGGACCTGGACTCCCTTGGGACCGTTGAGGGGCAGTTAGGGCCAGACTGTACATCAATAAAGTGCCGCCTAATCTAATCGCCCTCCCGCTGTTTTAATGACATTAGCGGCCCATGCCGGCGTCATTATAGATATGAAACAAAGATGGCAGATAAATTATTTATCCCACAATCGCCGCATAATCTAATAGCTGTGATAAAGCGCAGAGGCGGGCCCTGGCGGCCGTGACGTAATGGATTTGGGAGCGAGGCCAGGGCCGAGCACGCCCTCTGCTGGATGACTTCTAGCCAAGGGGAAGTTAGTCACAGCAGGAGCCGAAAGAAGTTTCGGGGCCTCTTATAGCCTGTATGTGCGTGCGTGCGTGCGCCTGTGTGTGTGTGTGTGTGTGTGTGTGTGTGTGTGTGTGTGTGTGTGTGTGTGTGTGTGTGTGTGTGTGTGTGTGTGTGTGTGTGTATGTGTATGTGTGTGTGTATTCGCGCGCGTCCGCACGCGCGCACGCGTCCGCACGCGCGCGCGCGTATGTGTGTATGTGTGTGTGTGTGTGTGTGTGTGTGTGTGTGTGTGTGTGTGTGTGTGTGTGTGTGTGCGTACGTGCGTGTGCATGTGTGTGAGCGCGCGCGCCATTGAAAACCATCTACAGATTCAATTTCCAGGCTTTATATTCTCCTTCGTCATGGCGGTCAACAATTCAGGATAATGCCGCATTGTCTCTTTCTTGCCTCCAACATTGTCTCTTTTCTGCATCCAGCATTGTCTCTTTTCTACCTCCAGTATTGTCTCTTTTCTACCTCCAACATTGTCTCTTTCTTGCCTCCAACATTGTCTCTTTTCTGCATCCAGCATTGTCTCTTTTCTGCCTCCAGTATTGTCTCTTTTCTGCCTCCAGCATTGTCTCTTTTCTGCCTCCAGCATTGTCTCTTTTCTGCCTCCAGCATTGTCTCTTTTCTGCATCCAGCATTGTCTCTTTTCTGCATCCAGCATTGTCTCTTTTCTGCCTCCAGCATTGTCTCTTTTCTGCATCCAGCATTGTCTCTTTTCTGCATCCAGCATTGTCTCTTTTCTGCATCCAGCATTGTCTCTTTTCTGCCTCCAGCATTGTCTCTTTTCTGCTTCCAGCATTGTCTCTTCTTTGTCTTCAGCATTGTCTCTTTTCTGCATCCAGCATTGTCTCTTTTCTGCCTCCAACATTGTCTCTTTTCTGCCTTCAGCATTGTCTCTTTTCTGCATCCAGCTTTGTCTCTTTCCTGCATCCAGCATTGTCTCTTTCCTGCATCCAGCATTGTCTCTTTCCTGCCTCCAGCATTGTCTCTTTTCTGCCTCCAGCATTGTCACTTTTCTGCATCCAGCATTGTCTCTTTTCTGCCTCCAGCATTATCTCTTTTCTGCATCTCTTTTCTGCATCCAGCATTGTCTCTTTTCTGCCTCCAGCATTGTCTCTTTTCTACCTCCAACATTGTCTCTTTTCTACCTCCAGTATTGTCTCCTTTTTGCCTCCAGCATTGTCTCTTTTCTGCCTCCAGCATTGTCTCTTTTTCTGCCTCCAGCATTGTCTCTTTCCTGCATCCAGCATTGTCTCTTTCCTGCCTCCATCATTATCTCTTTTCTGCTTCCAGCATTGCCTCTTCTTTGTCTTCAGCATTGTCTTTTTTTCACCTCCAGTGTTGTCTCTTTTTTGCCTTCAGCATTCTGTCTTCTCTCCAGCACTGTTTTTTTTTGCATCAGTATTGTCTCTCTTTGCGATATTGTCTCCTGTTTTCCTCTAGCTTTGTCTTTTTTAATCTCCTACGGAGGCAAAACTGGGACTGAATCGAAGAGTTTTTTTTCCCAGTAACATCACTGGCATGACCAGCTTAACTATCACTAACGTCACCATCTTGTGTGTGTGTGTGTGTGTGTGTGTGTGTGTGTGTGTGTGTGTGTGTGTGTGTGTGTGTGTGTGTGTTTTGGGTGCTGTTCATTCTTATTTTCTTTTTTTCTTTCCCTTCCCCTTCCTCCACCCACCCCCCCTCCCCTGCCCCTTCATTTCCTCCCCTCACGCCGTCCCCTCTCCTCTCTCCCTCCCTTCCCCATCTTCCGCACCCTCTCTGGTGATGTCACACAACTGCCGGCTGTGCCGATGACCCTGTGCACAGCCTCATTCAGGCTCTTTCCGCAGCACACCCAGTCCCAGCACGTCTGAGAGAACTGTCATTCTCAGCCTCATCAGCATTGCATTTTGCATTATTATAAGTGTTATCATCATCATCATCATCATCATCATCATCATTATCATTATTGTCATTGCTATTCTCATTACTATTATTATTATCATTATTATTGGTGTGTTTTTTTTCTTGTTGTTGTTATAATCATTATCATCATCATCATTATTACTATTAGTAGTACTATTATTATTAGTAGTACTGCTATTATTGTTGTCATCATTATAACTATCTATCATTAGACAGACAGATGGAGGCAGGTTGAGAGAAAGAGAGCGAGACAGACAGACAGACAGATAGTCAGACAGACAGGCAGACAGAGAAGAGACAGAAACAAGGAGGGTTACCGCATGTTCAAAAATCAAATCACACAGCTCGAAAACAGCCAAAGAATATTTATTCCCTACACTAACTACGCTATCGAATCAAATTCGAATTTCATAAGCTCCCAAAATAGTAAAACAGTGTTTTATTCCCTGCATGAGACCCGAGAATTGTTCACTATACCCTGCAATATGGCTGCCCTGGGTCCACTTCAAAACACAGTTGATTTCATCTGCGTCTGGATGATAATGGCACTGTGTGAGAAAAGCCAGGGGAACTGGTGTGTGAGGGGAGGAGTAGAATATAAGTGTGTATATAGCGGTGGGGTGGTGGTGAGCAACGGGGGAGGAGGATAGGGGATAGAGGTGGGGTGAGGGCTGGGACACTGTGGAGGGGGGTGGTGGTTTGACAGTGCTTCATTTTCACTAGGTCATCATTTTTCAGTGCTGCACGTGCAGTCATGTTGTATTGTGCTGTTGGACAGCATGCGGTTTGTCGTTTGGTTTTCGTTTGGTTAAGGAGGTTGTACGGTGTGATGACTACTCAGTATGCGCTGCACCAAATTTCCTAATCCCTAAGCTTAAATGCAAAGAATATGGTCCACTGCCTGAGTACCTAGTTTAGGAACAAACGAACGAACCAACCAACCAACCAACTAGACACCTGACAGACAAATCAACCTACTAGCTAACTAGCTAATGAAAAAAAAACCATTATCAGCCAAGTGAAGTACTTACACATATGCATTTAAATACGTAAGCATATCGATGTCATTCATTGCATAATTTCTCTCTCTCTCTCTCTCTCTCTCTCTCTCTCTCTCTCTCTCTCTCTCTCTCTCTCGTAAACACGCATACATGCATACAAACATTTATAATGCATACACTCATGCATGCATATACGTAGATACATACTATATATATAGATATATACGCACGTACGCACGCATTCATGCATACACACATACATGCATACATGCATACATACATACATACATACTGACTGACTGACTGACTGACTGACTGAAACCAATTTTATGTCAGATTAACTCATGGTTGGACAATACATATGTACATACATTGATACATACATGCATTCAATCATTAATACATACATACATACATACATACATACATACATACATACATACATACATACATACACACACATAATACATACATCTAGACCTGGCGATAGGAACAGATAATACATGGCAGAACTGTCGTCGGAAACTCATCGATGAAAGCAAGGATATGCTTCACTGAAGCGCGCTGGTCAACCTTGTGGGTGTAACTCACATAGTGACGACAAAAATGTTGTAAAAGGTAGGGAAAAATTAGTGCTGACTGAACGATAACTGTAATACAAGATAGGGGAAATGTAACCGTGCTTCGTGCAAGAACTTTTGGTATTTGGTATGGAAATACCAATCTTTTCACAAACCCACTGTTTCGAATCAAGTTTAAACCAAAGCTTTGTCACAGGCTGGTCAAGCGAAACACCATAACCCCAGCCCAAATGTGGTCTGTTTTTCATCACATCAGGTTGTTTGGTGGTGTTTCTTGCTGTTTGTGCTGTCTTGTCATCTGTGTCCCCTTTTATTCCCGCTGCTCAGTCTTCCTTTACTCCAGAAACAGCCTCTTGAGCGGCACTCCATCTGAAGCAGTCAAACTCAGGCGCCAAGCAAGCCAACACTGCACTAATGGTGAGTCATTTAGGGGATATTCCTTTGTGCCTATTGTACAAATGTACACAGGGTACCTCTACTTAGCACCGTGCAAACTACAATTTTCGCTTAATTAAGGAACAAGCCCCAGCAAGTGATCCTTGGAGGGCGCCACCACGTCCACCCAACACTGTCCTTGAGAACTTACCCATGGCGACGATTTGGGCATGAATCAGCACAGCAGTTGACGAGGAGAGGAAATCAAAACTGCCATTGTCTCGAGCTTGCTGGGTTCATTTTTTTTTTAACTTATAGAGTGTTCATCTGTGTTGATGATTTCAGAATCCAAATGAATTTGTCATGAGATCAGTGATGATCAGTAGAATAAAGCAAAGCCGAGACAATAACACAGCAAGAAAGGAAACAAGGAAGAGGTGGGAGTATATATATATATTGACATTGGTTCTGACTCCACTCCCCGTACAGTCCTTCGAATGAGATTATAAACCGAGGTTCCGTGTGTGAACGCACGCACAACATCTTGCACACACGTAAAATCCCATCACCAACTTTCGGAAGAGAAGGCCAGC
>JADBJO010001322.1:305000-310000 GCA_016801955.1 Conus betulinus | reverse complement strand
ATTATGCTTCATCTGTGTATTCGAATGCTGTAGTATTGTTTTTGTTATTCTGTGCGCTGTACTAGCGTTTATCGGGCATGTTATAGTACTGTTTTTTTGCCGATATGTTAACGCATCAGTCTGTGTTTATTTCAGTGTCATAGCAATTGATGTATTTATAAGGTGTGTTGAAAAATGTTTGTAATGTATACAGTTCTATGTTTATCCATTTTTTTTCCTCATAATATTATCATTTATGCAGTATATTATGAAATAACCGCTTATGATATGAGATATAGCATGTTTATCTATTTCGATTTAGTACCATTATTATAGTTCTAGTGTCATTATTAGAGTTGTAGAACTATTGCTTTTTTCCTGCGTGCATGATTGTGTTTATCCTGTATGTAACAGTGCTTTTTCTTATCCAATAATATGTTAAATTATTACGTTTGATGTGCATATTATCGAAAAATGTTTAAATGTGAGTATAATGAATGTTTTGCTTATTCTGTATATTATAATCATATCTTTATTTAGTACTTCACACCGTTATAGTTTTTAATGTGTTATAGTAATCTGTTTGTCCAGTATCTAAAACCGTCTTCCAGCATACTATAGCATTATGTTGCTCTAGTATTAAATGTATTATATTTATTTTGTATCGTAAACTACTTTCTTTATTAAGCATTTTGCAGAGTTATGTTTATTCGGTGTGTGATAGCTTTGCAGTTATGTAGTATCTTAAAGCAGTATGTTTATTCCAACCAAAATGATAAGTCCGTATGTTATACGAATACCTTTATCCATTACATTATAGCGTTCTAATTGACTAATGTACGATAGATTATATTTCTTTTCAGTATGTTGTAGCGATATATACATATATATTTTCTGTACTTTGAATGTTATCATCTTCCACTCTTATCGATTAATTAACGTGGTCTAACGTCGTTTTTATTCAGTATGAAATTATTATGACATTATCTTTATTTTGTATATTATTACTTTGTGTTTATTTCAAACCCGAAGGAAGCCCTGTATCCGATTTTGTTTTTGCATGTTTACACTGCAGATTCCAAAGTTTAATCTGCTCAGAGCAGCTAATTGAAAAATCGGTTTTCCTAGATTCTTAGGCATTTTTGTAGGTTGCATTATTTGGTGCACAAAATATTGGAGCAACGGATCTCCCAATTTAATCAGCTCCCGGCAAATCCCAAAGCTAGCCAATGTCAATCCAGAAAATGGCTGGAGTTTTGATTACCACCCTCCCTCCGTTCCCTTCCTTCTCCCCCCGACTCTACTCCCCACCCACTCCTCCCCCTCTACCCACGACCTTCTACCCCCCCCCCCCCCCCCCTCTCTCTCTCTCTCTCTCTCTCTCTCTCTCTCTCTCTCTCTCTCTCTCTCTCTCTCTCTCTCTCTCTCTCTCTCTCTGTGCCAAGCTTCTCCTGTTCTATAAGAGGTTTGAAATGAAAACACAATTCAGAGAATGGGTTTCGTGTCTCTGATTCCAAGCGTTTGCGCGAAAGGAGAGAGAGAGAGAGAGAGAGAGAGAGAGAGAGAGAGAGAGAGAGAGAGAGAGAGAGAGGAGAGAGAGAGAGAGACAATGACAATGACAATGACAATGACAATGACATTTTATTTTCAATAGGGCCACGCCCCCTTAGAAAGGGTGTGTGTTTACAGAGAGAGAGAGAGAGAGAGAGAGAGAGAGAGAGAGAGAGAGAGAGAGAGAGAGAGAGAGACTTAAGTACAAGTGCAAGATTTATTCCAGAAAAAATCCCCACGGAGTACGTGGATAGAGAGAGAGAGAGAGAGAGGGGGGGGGGGGGGGGACAGACAGACAGACAGACAGACAGACAGACAGAGACAGAGAGAGACAGAGACAGAGAGAGAATACATTCGCTCTTCCTTTTTCTCTCCTTCTTTGTTCAGCTCCTCTTTTTTTTTTCCTCCTCCTCTTTCCAATCCTATTCCCCCTCCAGTTTACTCTATGGGATCTCCTTCCTGTCAAAAGTCCACGCTTAATGTTTTCTTCGTGAATCGGTTATTTTCTTCAGCTAAACAGCAACAGTTACTGTTTTCACGTTAAAACCGCAGTGATCACTGACGTTAAGTTACAAGTGCTCTCTTCCTTTTCGTCCTGAATGAATAGCCGTAAAAGTGATCACCGTGTAAACAGAATTTATGAGCCTCGAAATCAGACAGTTATGCCCCATGAAAAGAGGTCATCATTTTTCATGAAAATAGAACCATGCATTTTCAACAATAATCATGTTTCATGAAAAAGGGATAGTTATAACCCATAACAATAGGTAGTTATGACTCGCTGGAATCATTGCACGGGCTGTAGGCCTTTAAAAGACTGCGTTGTAGTGCCACGGAATGCCATAAGCTTGAAGTAATTGCGATAATTACCCGTTTTCATTATTCATGGCTTACTAGAGTCATAAGATTTTTTTTTAAATATTAGTGAATTTTTTTACGTGAATGTTAAATGTTAATGACAACAACACACAGAAACCGCTTTTGCAGTGTAATAATGAGTGTTTGGAGATGAAACAGTCTTAGATTTAGATGCTCCCGCGTCTTGCGACGCATGACGCAGTCAAGTCGCTCCACTGCGCACGGTCTTCAGCTAGTCTGCTGCTGTCACAGTCACTTTTTGACTATATTTCTTTATACTGTGAAAAAAAAAAAAACTGAAAAAAAAAAATATTCTGATCGTTTGTATGTGGTGTGTTCCCATACTTCTCTTCCTCTCCCCTTATTTTCTCCCTTCAGAGCATTCTGATTCCTGTCTGTTTGTGTTCAACTGTTGTCCTGTGGGGCAGTTCCAGAAATGGTATATCAACCAGCTGCGTGTCCTTTTGATTGTTTTTACCGGCTGGAAACAAACAACTATACACATGTTAAGGAGAATGGGAGGGAAATGTGTGTGGTGGGGTCGGGGGAGCGGGCAATTGGAGATATGTGAACCGTCATCGTAATATTATGAAAGGGGCTTACGCCTACAGTTGTAGTTTAAGTGAAAATCGGATATAAGAAACCTTTGGATAAGTTGAGAAAGAAGAGAGAGACAGAGAGAGAGAGAGAGAGAGAGAGAGAGAGAGAGAGAGAGAGAGAGAGAGAGAGAGAGAAGAGAGGAGGAGGCGGAGAAAGAGATTCTGAATTTGACGCTGGTTGAATAGTAACGCTGGTTGATAAGTAATGCATTTTACCCTGTGTCGTAGATGCTATCAAATCGCAACTATCGATAAACAAGAGCGGTGGGGAGGGGAAGGGGCGGGGGGAGGGGGGGGGGGGGGGCGGATTCTGAAGTCGATATTGTTGTATAACTCATACATTTACCTAATGATTGTAGATGCTATCAGATGACAAATCGTGTTACCAGGAGTTCAGTGGAGGAGAGGGGGGAGGGACAAAACGGATTCTGAAGTCTGTGTTGTTTTATAAATCATGTATTTTACCTTCTGATTTAGATGCTGTCAAATCGCAGCTGACTATCTGTAACCAACTACCTGTCTTTCCACCAAATGCTGTAAATAAGTGCATATAGATATATCAGTTTGTTAATTTCTAATAAGTTCTTTTTTATACTTTTACCCTCTCCCCCCCCCCCCCCTTTTTTTTTTTTGTTTTGTTTTGTTTTGTTTTGCATTCTGAGTTTGTAATTTTATTCAAAGATTCATGCTATTTTTTTCAGTCGTTTTATCTTTTAACTTAATTAATTGTACCAAAGTTATACACCTGTCTATATCTCTTTCTACACACACACACACACACGCACACACACACACACACACACACACACACACACACACACACACACACACACACGCACACACACACATGGGCGCGCGCCCGCGTGCCCGCCCGCCCGCACCCACACATACAGATAGATAAATAGATAGATAAACAAACAGACCGACAGATACATATACATACATACATACATACATACATACATTGACTGACATGATTGATTGATTTATTCGACCATTCACAGTCACACCTATAATTTACATTTTATGGAAGATCGTCACACCGTTTCACTGCTCGTTATCAGGCTGCATTCACACTGTTGGACTTGGTTGTCCTTTCCCCATTGTGAGGGCATGTCTGTAAATGCTGCTGCTGCTGCTGCTTTTGCTGTTGCTTCAGCTGGCAGTGAGGCTGCTGCCGCCACTTTTATTACGTCATGAGATGTCTTGTTAACAACAGCCCCACATGAATTCTTTGATCGTGGCAAGATTGTATTGTTCATTACCACTTTTCTCCGTTCCTCCAAAGAAGTTTCTCAGCCTGTACGAAAACTACGTTTTAAAGTTATCTTTACTGGTTGGTTTATTCGTTCATTCATTGATTCGTTCATTCTTCAATTCATTTATTGACTTCTTCCTTCCTACCTTCCTTCATTCCTTCTTTCCTTCATTCATTCATTCAGTCAGTCAGACTGTCAGTTATTCATTTTATTCATTCATTTATTCATTCGTTCACTTACTTATTTTGTCATTCACTCATTCGTCACCGTGGAGGCGCAGAGGGGGGTGTTGTTATACAAAGTGTCTCCACTTTCTGAAGAAAAAAAAGTTTATGATCAAAGGGTTTGTCTTTCTTGTCAGAAGTCTTCTTCACCCTTTGTCACTCTTGTTACATACCGCTCAGAACTTGCCACCGTTTGGTTGTAATTCAGCGCCTAGGGGGTAAGACTGGACACTGTCCAGGGTGCACGTCAGGGCTGTCCAATGGGGAACTCTAAAGTGGACTGGCTATAGCTCTCACCACAGCCGGGTCTTACCAATCTAATTATGTTTGTTGCTTATCTGCACAGCCAATGCTAGGTAGTGGCTAATTCGTAGGTCAGGCATCTGCTAAGACGTAGCCACGAGACCCTCTCCTTAAATTCTCTCATCTTAGTCATTAATTCATTTATCCGTCAGCTTGAAATCGTGCGCACCGTGGTCTCAAAACTTAGCTGATGTGGTGTAGCGTATATGGACTAGTCCACACGCAGT
>JADBJO010001322.1:292500-295000 GCA_016801955.1 Conus betulinus | reverse complement strand
GAAGTCTTGGTAGGTGATGTTCTGTGTCGTCACCAGAAGACTTGGTAGGTGATGTTCTGTGTCGTCACCAGAAGACTTGGTAGGTGATGTTCTGTGTCGTCACCAGAAGTCTTGGTAGGTGATGTTCTGTGTCGTCACTAGAAGACTTGGTAGGTGATGTTCTGTGTCGTCGCCAGAAGACTTGGTAGGTGATGTTCTGTGTCGTCACCAGAAGTCTTGGAAGGTGGTGTTCTGCGTGTGTTGGATCAGAATGGGCACCGCTGAACACCAACTAGCAGGTCGGCTACTGAACAGTGTCTCGTCTAGTGAATTTGACCACTCTATGCGGATTTGCCGGTGCTGGGACTGTGAGGGCACAAACTTAGTTAATTAGTTTATCTTCTTTAAAGTCTTTTCATCGTGTCGATGATTTTAGAATCTAACATCAAAAACAGCAAAATATTGTTAATTTTTAAACATCATCGAATTTTTTTTTACACGTAAAAAAAGAAAGAAGAGAGAGAGAGGGAGAGAGAGAGAGAGAGAGAGAGAGGAGAGAGAGAGAGAGAGAGAGAGAGAGAGAGAGAGAGACAGACAGAGAGACAGACAGACAGACAGACAGACAGACACAGAGACAGAGACAGAGAGAGTTTACACAAAAACGTGAAATAGGACTGCATAACAAAGAACTAGCTAACATGAATATTTAAAAGTTGAAAAGATTAAACTGATCCCCAAATAACTTAACATTAGAAACAGGCAAAATACATTCTATGACTTGTGGAGGTAGGAAAGTTTTCATTGAAGTACATTTTACCAGTATATGCTCAATTGTCAGTTCTGCAGAGCAGACACACTTAATGTCTTTACAGTACTTTGTCGTTAAAGGCATAAAACAAAAGTCTGCACGACAAGGTAACCATTGATCTACTTGCACATGGAGTATTCAATAATGCAAAATTCTTTGTCCCAAAAGAGAAAAATACGTCGGATCGTTTCAGAGAGAGAGAGAGAGAGAGAGAGAGAGAGAGAGAGAGAGAGAGAGAGAGAGAGAGAGAGAGAGAGAGAAATAGGCAAGGGTATGGTGAAAGATTAAAGTCCCATAACCTAACGGCCGTAGCGATAGTGCACTGATTAGAGAGTTGACTATGTCTGGAGCAGCGTATGACGAGAGAGAGTTGACTATGTCTGGAGCAGCGTATGATGAGAGAGAGTTGACTATGTCTGGAGCAGGGTATGATGAGAGAAAGTTGACTACTTCTGGAACAGCGTATGACGAGAGAGAGGTGACTATGCCTGGAGCAGCGTATGATGAGAGAGAGTTGACTATGTCTGGAGCAGCGTATGACGAGAGACAGTTGACTATGTCTGGTGCAGCGTATGACGAGAGGGAGTTGACTATGCCTGGAGCAGCGTATGACGAGAGAGAGTTGACTACGTCTGGAGCAGCGTATGACGAGAGAGAGCTGACTATGTCTGGAGCAGCGTATGACGAGAGAGAGTTGACTATGTCTGGAGCAGCATATGACGAGAGAGAGTTGACTATGCCTGGAGCAGCGTATGATGAGAGAGAGTTGACTATGTCTGGAGCAGCGTATGATGAGAGAGAGTTGACTATGTCTGGAGCCGCGTATGACGAGAGGGAGTTGACTATGTCTGGAGCAGCGTATGACGAGAGACGGAACCTATCCCCTTTCTCTCCGCTGCCATAAGTTTCCCTGACCTGAGTCAGGTACATGCATGAGAGGGTTTTCAAGCAGTGACAGTCGACGATCGAACTGCAACACTACGGGCCACCCTGCAGTGCATGCAGACAGCGTGTTTATGCCCCTAATAGCGTAGACATTACTATACTATACCCATGTTAAAGAAGAAGAAAAAGGAGAAGAAAGAAGAAGAAAGAAGAAGAAAAAAGAAAAGAAGAAGAAGAACAAAAAAGAGAGAGAGAAAAAAAAAAAAAAGAAAGAGAAAAAGAAAAAATAAGATTTTTAAAAAAGGTTGGTATGGTGGATGGATTGGAAATGTGGAAAAGGGTTTGGGGGGTAGAATGGGTTATAGTACAGATCCATTTGAAAAAAAAAAAATAATTAAACTGCGTACGAACTTTGTCATTTCGGTGTTCTGCTTTCCATAGATGAATTACTGTGGATATCAACATATGAGCACAGTGTGATTTAATGGATACTCTGATAGAATATGCCTTGCGGAAAGGTTTTTCACTGTCCTCCCCCATCCCCCATCTTTTCTCCCCCCCCCCCCCCCCCCCCCTTCTTGTCTGGTCCCTTCCCCTTACCTCAAAGAGACAGACAGACAGACAGACAGAAGAAGAAGAAGAAGAAAGAAGAAAGAAGAAGAAGAAGAAGAAAAGAAGAAGAAGAAAGAAAAGAAAGAAAGAAAGAAAGAAAGAAAAGAAAAAAAAGAAAAGAAGAAAGAAAAGAAAAGAAAAAAAATCGAAAGGCAGGGGGAAATTTCCTTTATTTTTTTTCTCTACGCATTGTCACAATCGGTGCCATTACATCAT
>JADBJO010001322.1:235000-282500 GCA_016801955.1 Conus betulinus | reverse complement strand
TGACAAACCCCACTAATTATTGTCCGATAGCTCTGTAAAATGATGGCGAACATTGATAACTTGGAAGCTGGAATCCGATGGCCTCTTGACCACCGGAAACTGAGATTTCTGGAAAATATCACTCCATAGTGGACCCTCCAGCCCGGCAGTAGACTACGACCCTCAACGCATTTATCCTCAAACAGTATGTGGTGAAAGTCTTTTTCTTTCACCCACGTAGAACTCTGGCATTCTCACAGGTAAATACCACCTGGAATTTAACCACGTGGAACTCTGGCATTCTCACAGGTAAATACCACCTGGAATTTAACCACACGAAACTCTGGCATTCCGATAGGTAAATACGATCTGGAATTTCAGAGACATCTTCCTCTCATCATCAAAACGACAGCTTCAAGTTCACGTAGACTTCGTGCCTCTAACATCCACGAGCGGAAACAGTGCGAATCTTCTCTGTTGGTTGATGACTTTATAGCTACGTATTTAGGGCCATCTATGCAGATGTACATCACCGAGTACATCGTAGCACTGATATGATCTGACAGTGAGAGATAAATAATGTTGCTTACAGCCCAGCCGACCGCAAAGGGCTGTCAGGGCTGTCACCGCAGATCTGACAGTGGGCCTAAAGATAGTTTTACTTTTTCATCTACTAAGATTTGGAAAGTGGACCGTGACAGTTTTCAGCAAACACTTTGCTGACCCAGAAATTTGTCTGGAACAATAACAGTCATTTCATCTGTGACAGAAATTAAATATCCGGGAATTATTTTCGATCAAGTCGTCAGCTATAATGCCCCATTCAGTGCTTAAAAACATGTTGTCGGAAGGCCATGGACATTCTTAGAGATGTGGCGCACACGGATCGAGGAGCTGATTTTAAAAAAAAAAGAAAAGAAAAAAAAAAAAAAAGTAAAAGAAAAAAAAAAAAAACTTCCATCTGTCCAGGGCTTTAATCCGCTCCAAACTGGACTGCCACTGTGCTGTACATGGTTCTGCAGCCCCTTATCTCAACACTCTTGATCCCGCACACCATCAGGGCCTTCAACTCAGTCTGGGTGCGTTTTCTTTGCCTTCCCAACGTACATTTTGCACGCAGAGGTGGAGGAACCATCCCTCTCAACAGGTAGATTGGAACTCACTTTAAGATACTGTGTGAACCCGTTCTCTTTAAACTAAGAAACTTCGTATCAAAGATCCAAACGAAATTTGAAGAACATCACAGTTCTACTCTGCTCTGAGGAATACATTCCTTACTTGCAACACCAACGATTCTTTGAATTCGTTTTTTTTCTTTTTTCTTTTTTTTTTCTTTCTTTCTTTCTATCTTTCTTTCTTAAGGACTCCAAGAGCTGTCTGATATACATTACCTTCTTGCTGAGGTTTCTTCGGAAATCTCCATTCTTTCACAGAACAGTCGCTGACGGCTCTAAATCTGAACAATGAACTCTCGTTTCGCCCAAAGATTTGTTTTATCTAGATCTTGGTTGAGTATGTCTACGCGAGTAACAGTATTGTTCGCGCTTGCAACATGCTTGTATCATTTGCAATAAAGCTTTATGTTTGATTAGAAGCTGTGTACTATATCATCAATGTAAATAAGAAATAAAAGAGGACCTAATACAGAGCCTTTGGGGATATCTGCTGGAGTGTTTTTGTGATCGGATTTATCACCTTTGATAATTACTGCCAGAGTGCAGTTCGAAAGATCATTAGCAAACCAGTCCCAGAAGCTTCTCTCGTGTTCTATTTGCTTTCATTTTTATGAAGTTCTTTGTGCCATACATGATCAAACGCTTTGGATACATCACAATATGTTGTTTTGTGATACCATTATCGAATGAAGAGCATAGATCATTATCAATACACGCTAACTGGTGTATGGCGGAGTCTGCAGGTATAAAAGCTGACCGACAGGAAGGTATTATATCATTAGACGATAGAAAACTGTAAACATGTCTATGGATGCATCTTTCTAAAATGCTGCCAACACAACTGAGCAATGAAATAGGGCGATAGTCAATACATATATCTCTTGATGCTCTGTGTGTGTGTGTGTGTGTGTGTGTGTGTGTGTGTGTGTGTGTGTGTGTGTGTGTGTGCGTGCGTGCGTGTGTGCGTGTGTGTGTGTGTGTGTGTGTGTGTCAAAAAAGTCAAGCAAAATTTTATTTCCAGATGGAACATTGAATAAGCAAAGAAACTGCTTGTGTGTGTGTGTGTGTGTGTGTGTGTGTGTGTGTGTGAACAGGACTTTTCTGTGCAGGACTTTTCTGTGCATTTTTCCAGACTTGGGGGAAATTTAGCTTCATCTAAGTTTCTATTGAATAGTATGGTTAATGGCTGTAAACTACGAGGCAGTGATGCAAATAACAATCCGTTGTGAACAGTCAGGTCCTACTGCTTTGTTTTTGTCCAGATTAAGGATGACCCCTTTTACAAGTCAGCGGTCAACTCAAATTCCCCAATCTGTAGATCTAAAAATGGTATATCGGGTAATTCTTCATTTTCGTTCTGCAAGGTGGACTGGGAAATGAATGTCATTGAACACATCAGCTTTTTCTTTATTCGCATAAGAAACAGTACTCTTAGAGATAATAGGAGGAACATCTTTCGAGTCAATACGTTTTGTTTTCTTTTTTAATCTAAAAGAATCTAACTAATTTCCACCATTCTTTTTTTTCTTATCAAAGTTAGATGAATGTCTGTGAGGCTGGTTTGTTAACTATCTGTCTGTGTGACTGCTTGTCTCTGTGGCTGCCTGTGGAGTTAATTGTCTATGTATCTGCTTATCTGTACGACTGTACGATTGCTTGTCTGTGTCACTGCGTGCCTGTGCATCTGCTTTATGTATGGCTGCCTGTGTAGCCATTTGTCTTTGTGTTTGCTCGTCTGTGCGGCTGTTGTTATCTAACCACCCGTCTGTGTGACTGCTTGTCTGTGTGGCTGCTTGTCTGTGTAGCAGTGGCTCTGTCGATTTCTATGTGGCTGTCAGTCTGTCTGTCCGTCCGTCCGTGTGGCATTCTGTCCTTTGTACGCGAAGACTTTCCTTGTAGCTGTTGTTGCTGCTGCTCCCGTTAAAATGCAAGAGCCCCTGCGCGGGCATGTTTTGGAAAGTATGACAAGCACTTCTTTCAAAGAGCCTGTCAGATGACTTTACTCTTTATGGTGTGTGGGGGGATGGGGGTTGGGCAGTGAGAAGCAACATTTACCTGGTTTGTTATTGAAGATGCCGTGGATGTTCAACGAGAGAAAAGAAGCTAAATCGGAGAGTAGACTATTTAAAATTTTACTCTCTCTCTCTCTCTCTCTCTCTCTCTCTCTCTCTCTCTCTCTCTCTCTCTCTCTCTCTCTCTCTCTTAAAGGCAGTGTCAGCCTTGACGATTAGACCGAATTCTGTACACTGGATACTCGTCAAAGGCATAATTCACGTGCCTGTCGCCAGATTTGCCTCGTTTACCGTGTTTCAGGGTAGATTACATGAGGCCTTCCGCGCACTAAGGGCTTTGATAGGCGTTGCTTGTTAGCGCACAGGGGAACCAACGCTGCGTACCTGGAGGAGAAGTTGTTCTGTTTCTCCCTCACAAGTTGTAGCCACATTCAGAACGACCCGCATAAACTCGGGGACATTTCCTGACTCTCCTGCCTCGGTGACTCTGTTGTATGACTCACACCTTCTTCAGACACCTTTCCACCTCCCTCCTCTCACTCTGCCTCTTCCCGTTTTCTCTCCCACCCTCACCCCCCTTACTCTCCACCTCTCTCCTCACCCTCCCACCCACCCCCCACCCCCTCAACAACACCCCCTACCCCTACCCTTCGTCGCACCCAGACGTTCCCAACCCTGATGAGAGTAGTGGTAGTGGGTGGTGGTGGGTGGTGGTGGGGGTGGAGGGTGGTGGTGGTGGGTGGTGGTGGTGGTGGGTGGCGGTGTGGTGATGATGATGATGAAGCCGGCGACTAATGGGCGCTGACACGGTCCTCTCCACCCCCATACACTATTGGCACACGACGAGCAGCAAAGTAAATTCCTTAATTACCGCGCTGTTGTGACGGGCCGGGGGATCGGGCAAACAAGATTGCCCACGTCGGCTTAAGGAGAAGGGGGGGGGGGGGGGGGGGGGGGGGGGGGGGGGAAGGGAAAGGAGGGAGGAGGAGATGGCGGGGCAAAGAAGAAGGCAGCACAGCCGACCGCCCAGAGCCCGGAGGGGGCTGACTGCGGGCTGCTGCTGCTGCTGTTGCTGTGGATGTGGATGCTGCCGCCGCATCGTGCCGGGCCGGCAAAGGCCGCATCTTACGTCAAGAAGCAAAATCGGATAAAGTGAAAGCAACCTCCTAATCGGATAGCGCCAAGTGAACCAGGAAGAGGCAGAGAGGGAAATCTCTGTCATTAAGAAAATAGCCGGCTGCTGGCTTGGGGGACCGGCTGGACGGAGAGGGAGTGGGGAGAGTGATGAAGTAAAGGAAGGAAGGGGGATATAAGACGGGAAGGGGGGGGGGGGGGGGGTTGGAGGGAGGTGGGGGCGCTGTGCGGAGAATGGACGTCCTCAGCTAAACCCTCCGAAGACTGGAGTCTCCCGGGAAGAGGAGGCATGCATGGAGTCTGCCCTCCTCTTCTTCAGGCCCTTTCCGCAGAGGCCTCTTGAGGCGGCCCCTGAACAGAGGGAGGGAGCAGGGCCAAGTCGTGACAAGGGCCCTCCACAAACAACCCGAGCAGCTTCCCCCCCCCCCCCCCCCCCCCCCCCACACACACACACACCTTCCCGCCACCAGCCATGCCAGGCTAGAGGATTTAGCCCCAAACCCCACACCCCTCTCCAACCCCCACTCCCCAGCCCATCCCCAGCCCCCACCACTCCTCTCCACCTAATTAGCCCGACAAGGGACTTCTGATTAAATTAGCCCCTAATCACAAATTAATGGAGACCCAGTGTTTGTAAACGACGTGATGGACCAATCCGCTTTGGGGCCGGCCCAAGTCGGAGGAGAGACTTGAAAGCAGCCGGGGACAAAGAAGTGGAGGGGGGGGGGTGTGAGGAAAGGGGGGTAGAGAAAAGAGGGGGGAAGGAGGATGAGGGGGGTGGGGGGGTGGGAAGGGAGAGTCAACAGCCGAGGACAGGATTTCCGCTAATGACATCGATTGGCGGATTAAAGCGGTGCGTCAGCAATCAGTCAGCACGTGCAGCGCAGCACTCTGTCCTCACTGCTCATGTCTCCAACACCTCTCGCCTCACAACCCACAAAGGGGGAAAAGAGGGGTGATGGATAGTGGAGAGAGCGAGCGAGAGAGAGAGAGAGAGAGAGAGAGAGAGAGAGAGAGAGAGGGACAGGAGTGAGGGGGGGGGGCTTAGTAAAGGGATGAGGGGAGGGTGGGGGTGGGGGTGTTCAAAGGAAGACATCTAAACAAGCAGTCACAGACGGTGAAGACAAAGATGATGTAACAGCCTGAGAACTCTTCTGTCATATCTCTTGTACCACCACCACCTCCCCCACCCCCGCTCCCCTCCTGATCCGTTTTAGCAGCTGAAAGGGAGAGGGGAATACAGGAGCTAACTTGATTAACTCTCAGCTCATTGCTGTGTTTTGAAGGATTCACCTGAGCTGGAGGAGGAAAGGATGAGGGGGGGGGGGGGGGGGGGGGGGGGGGGGGGGGGGGAAAGGGGAAGGAGGGGGGGAGGGGGACCACGCAACGTTCAATCCTGTTACCAAGTGTCAGATCTGCAGGAAGCTGGGCGGACTGATGTGGCGGAACTGGTCCAGTGAGTAACGTGGCCTTGTTGAACAGTGAGAGCAGCCCCGATCAGGGGTTTGAATCTAGCAAGGATACACCAAAGGCTCGTTTCTAGTTCGACAACAAATTCTCTTTCTGGCCCAGCACCATTCTTGCTGGTCGTTCTGGCCCAGCACCAAATTGCTCCTTGCTGGTCGTACACCAGATGCTCGATTCTGGTCCAGCATCAAAATGTTTCTTTCTGGTCCAACACCAGGTTTTTGTTCCTGGTTCGTCACTGGCACGCCAGATGTTCTTTTCTTTTTTTTTTCTTTTCTTGTTAATATTCAACACCAGATGCTTGTTTTCTGGCTCTTGTCTCGTCCATTATCAGATGCTCATTATTGGTCCAAGATCGGATGCTTGTTTGGTATCTAACGCCAGATGCTCGGTTCTGTCCCAAAACCATTTGCTCGTTTACATTCCAATACCAGATGCCCGTTTCTGGTCCAGTACGAAATGTTCGTTTCTGGTCTAACATCAGATGCTCGCATCTGGTCTGATACCAGATGCTCATTCAAGTCGGACTCCAACTACCTGTGCGAACGTTCTGTAAGATTAACGCACCACTTGCCTTGTTTTTAATTTGTAGCATTCTACATCCGCTGAATTTCCTCCTCTGCCTCACCACCATTTCCTCGGAACATATAAGCACACTCTCTGCCTCACCACCATTCCTCGGAACATGTAAGCACACTCTCTGCATCACCACCACTTCCACGGAACATGTAAGCACACTCTCTGCCTCACCACCATTCCCTCGGAACATGTAAGCACACTCTCTGCCTCACCACCATTCCCTCGGAACATGTAAGCACACTCTCTGCCTCACCACCATTTCCTCGGAACATGTAAGCACACTCTCTGCCTCACCACCTTTTTCTCTGAACATGTAAGCACACTTTTCCGTACATGCAAATCAGACAAAATGCGTAGTCGTAAAACATTACAATAAACGATAAAAAAAAATCAGGGTATATGTTTGTTTTGTTCCGACTTGTTTTCAATTCAATTTAAAAGTTAGGAATGGGGGGACCAAAGTAGCTCCGTTGTAGAGAGCCAGACTTGTGATCCTTGTATTTTGGGGATGCGGATTCAAATGTCGGCATAGCCGTTTCGATACAGGGGGATTCTTCCTCGGAGTTAACATGGTTTCTGATTCCATTTCCATAAAAGTCCGTCGAATGAGATTATAAAACAAGATTCCGTTTGCGAACGCACGAATAACATCTTGTACACACGTAAAAGCTGATCACCAGCTTTCGAAAGAGAAGGCCAGAGAGATGACAAATTTACACTTAGCATGCATCGTCTGCGACAAATCAAAAGAACGTGTGTAAAACTGAGAGAGTGATATTCGACTGAGTGACACCGGAAACGAATGATGGTAACACTGGCAGGCAGCTCTTCAGCCGGCTGTACCCAGGTAGGCAATGCGTTGGGCAAACGAGAACGTGAATTGTGCAGCGCTTAGAACTTGGTCTCCAACCCTGGATAAATACTCTCATTAATTATGATGATAACTTCAATGAGGCACCGTCATGCAGCTCATGCTAACGTTTGTTGCAGTTTGTCAGTGAAGGAATGAAATACCAGGCCGTTGTTCGTCGACCTACTTGTCTTTTTATTTCTGTTTTGTCATGGTGTGTCTCAGTCTTGTCGTTTTAAATTCATATGTACCTCTTGTCAATGAAAGATCTCTCTCTCTCTCTCTCTCTCTCTCTCTCTCTCTCTCTCTCTCTCTCTCTCTCTCTCTCTCTCCTTTGACCGAATGAAACACTTTCCATTTTCTTCGTATATGTCTTGGCCAATAAAAAAAAGAAAGAAAAAAAAAAAAAGAAGAAAGAAAGAAATGAAATGAAATCAAAATAAAAAAGACAATGAAGTTTAGCAAAGAGCGACCGCCAGACACACAACCACGTGCTTCCTGCCTTTCTGCTTCCACTACCATTTCCATCCCCTTCGCTCTTAATTCTAACAAACTCTAGTAACAACAAACACCAAGAAGAAGAAGACGTCACATGGCTCCCTCGGGGCTATGACATGATGCGGGTACATTGTCCGCCAGTGCCGCATACACGCAGACAAACCCAGGACAAGCCAAATGAAGCCTCCTTCACGGGCAGGGGAAAAAAAAGTACGGATTAGTGACTTAATGAGAGGAGGAAGAGGCCACGAGTAGTGTTTGCTGATTAACTTTAGAGCTGAAGGTCTCCCTCCTCCCTGCTCCCTCCCTCTGTCCCTCCTTCCATCCCTCCCTCCGTCTCTCCGATTAATGTCCTTTCTCCTGCTTTGTTTACTCTCGACGCAGCTTCGTGGGTGATTGCAAGCGACAGACAATATAATCCCCCATTAGACCCCCACCCACCCACCCCAACCACCACTACCACCACACTACCACTCTCTCTCTCTCTCTCTCTCTCTCTCTCTCTCTCTCTCTCTCTCTCTCTCTCTCGTATTTCTCATTTTCTGTTAATTTGTGTTAATTTGTTTCAAGCCGGAAATGGAAACCAATCAGTGACTCTCCTGCAGTCTGTAAAAAAAATATAAAAGAGAGGAAAAAGAAAAAACGAGGGAAAAAAGGTCTGAGTCCCGATAAAGTCACCCACAGGCTGTTATAATGTTGTACGGTTAACGTTGTTGATGTTGTTGTTATTGCTGTTGTGTGCATTACCCATATCGGCGAGACCAAACAGTTTGGTGTGTGCTTTGGGATGATGATTTTTTTTCCGGTGCAAGAAGGATGTTTTCCCCATTAAGTTTCTTCTTTCATTTCGACTCTCTCTCTCTCTCTCTCTCTCTCTCTCTCTCTCTCTCTCACACACACACACACACACACACACACACACACACACACACACACACACACACACACACACACACACACACACACATTTTTTTTTTTGTTTTTGTTTTTGTTCTTTTCATTTTGTTTCGTTTCTTTTGCCTTTCCCAGAATATATTCTTTCTTCTTTTTTTTCTCCTGATTTTCCAGTTTTCATATTGACATTGCATTCACTTTTTTTAGTTGTTCTGAGATCTTTCAATGGTAAAACAATCGTTTCTACGTATGCAAGGAATACAGAAATGCCCTAGTGATTCTCCTTTATGCTCTTGTCTTTGCTTACCCTGATAAAGTGCAGCAGTCATTTTTAAAATCGACTGACTGGGAACATGTAACCAAAAGAATGAACGATGTAAACAGAAGAAGAAGTCCGCTAACTGCTATAAATATTTTATGGATAATTATATTCAGTATGTAAAAACACAAATCAAGTCCTGTGGTTTTATGGATGAGAGAACATAATCTTGAATCACTGTAATCTCTCAGTGAAATGGTCGTTAACTGACGATTTAGCTCCCCCACCCCCACCCCCCCCACCCCCCCCCCTCCCAAAGCCTCTTCTTCGGACTGAAAATGCCACGGGCTTGTGACCTGTGCATACACGCGCGCGCGCGCGCACACACACACACACACACACACACACACACACACACACACACACACACACACAGACAGACGCACGCACGCACGCACGCACGAACACACACACACACACACACACACACACACACACACACACACACACACACACACACCACCGTCGAATTCAGTTTAAAGACAACCCCAACCCCCCCCTACCCCCCCCCCCCCCCCCCCCCTCCCCCACCCCCCACTGTCGTAGGATGTCGTAGAAATAAACAGCCTACAGATTAGGCTATCTAACTGCTTTTCCAATCAAAGCTTCGTTGTTTGGAGATGATTCAATTTTTGTCTGACGTGTGGACCTAGCGATAATTCATTAGGGTGATAGAGCCGTAAGTGTTATAAAAACCCCCCCCCCCCCCCCCCCCCCCCCCCCAAAAAAAAAAAAATAATTAATTAATTAAAAACCGAACAAACAAACAAACAAGAAAAAAGGAAAAAAGAAAAACAGAGAAAGCCTATTCTGTCTTTCCCTTCATTTTTCATGCAAATGATCAATACACGTTTCCTGTTTCATGCAAGAGTATACAGAATGTGACCAGGAAGCGGACTGGCACCTTTGCAAATGCTAAGTGAAGTTGAAATGGCGGTGTGTGTGTCGCACAATGGATATAACGCATGCTCTCTACCATGGAGACAGCAGTTTGATTTTCAGTTTCTACAATTCTTGACATCATTTTTCTTTTCCGTTCTTTCCTCCTTCTTTCTGATTTTTTTTCCCTCCTTATGCGGTTTCCTTCCAGATCTGATGTCATTTGTACATGTGGACAGGGCTTTGATTCTCCGTTACCCCCAATAAATTATGTGCGCCTATCGTACAGTCAGGATAAGACAAGACCAGTCATGACAAAGAGTTTTCTTTCAAAAGTTGTATAAGGGGGGTTACATAAAGATGGCAGGCCTACATTCAGTGTCAATTTATCAAACTGTAAGTAATTAGAGGTGACGCTCGGCACCTCCTCCAGAAACTGTCATGTAGCTGGGGGTGGGGGTTGATGGTGGGGTGGGGGAGGGGGAGGGGGAGGGGGGGGGGGGCGGTGTCATTGTGTGTGATGCCGTACAACAACAGGCCGATGATCTGAATTGGTGGCGTCTGTTTGGAATGGTTGTTTCAAACTCAAAACACTGTCGTGTGACATATATCACTGTCTTAACTGCTCCGTTCTTCTTCTTCTGGTGGATCTGATCTGGTGTGTGTGTGTGTGTGTGTGTGTGTGTGGCGTCGGATCTTCAGTCCTGTATGAGAGGTGACAGACAAAATAAAGACGATTTAAAGAGGACAGAAAGAAAATAAGAAAAACAACATGAAAGAGGAACTTGAGATGACGGCGCCAGGCAGAATGATCATGCTGATAATTAACAAAAGTTGTTTGGGTTTTTTTTTTTTTTTTAATTTAAACACTAATCACTATCATAATGACCACAACAATGTTAATCTCGATGACGACGACGACGACGATGATGATAATGATGACAACGATGACCACTCTTCCTCCTGCAGAAGATTTTGGAGGGTGGAAGGGGAGCGGGGGGGGGGGGGGGGGGGGGGGTCACATAAGATGAGGGTCAACTCGAGGTCAGGAAAGAGAGGCAACTCTCAAGTCGTTTCTTTACACAAAGAGCAGACGACCGCTGTGTCGTGTCGTGTCGTGTCGTCTGGCAAAACCAAAGCCGGCGAGAGGGCGAGGCGGCGGGCGCTTGGCACTAAGCCGCCATTGCCTGTCACTTTCTTCTCCTGGTCCTGAGAATAATTGGCGGTGTACCTCTCCATCTTTTACCGCCTTCCTTCTCATTGTTCATCCGGGCGGTTTTAGTGTGGATTTCATCCAATGCGACTGAGAGAATTTCGAAAAGTCTAGGTAAACTGACTGCAATTGTTAGCGAAATGTCTCTGTGTGTGTGTGTGTGTGTGTGTGTGTGTGTGTGTGCTAGTCATACTTAGTCCCTTAAAGGGGCAAGGGCCGGATGAAAAAAAAAAGCATGTGTTCGCTTATCTCTTACCCATAGAAATAAAAGATCATCATCATCATCATCATCATCTCTGAGTTTTTTGTGCTCTCTCTCTCTCTCTCTCTCTCTCTCTCTCTCTCTCTCTCTCTCTTTTTGTGCTCTCTCTCTCTCTCTCTCTCTCTCTCTCTCTCTCTCTCTCTTAATTTTTGTGCTCTCTCTCTCTCTCTCTCTCTCTCTCTCTCTCTCTCTCTCTCTCTCTCTCTCTCTCTCTCTCTCTCTGTGTGCATGTGTGTGCACCCGCACAGCCTTTTGAGTGAGTGTGTACGTGCGCGCGCACTTGTGTGTGTGTGTGTGAGTCTGTGTGTGTGTGCGCGCGCGCGCGCGGTGTGTGTGTGTGTGCGTGTGTGTGTGTGTGTGTGTGTGTGTGTGTGTGTGTACCACGAGACGAACCCGAACGGTTTTTCAATTATCTTTCCCATGCACATATGCATGCACACATCCTCCCGTTCCCTCACGCGCGCACGCACGAACACGTACACACTCTCTCTCTCTCTCTCTCTCTCTCTCTCTCTCTCTCTCTCTCTCTCTCACACACACACACACACACACACACACACACACACACACGCACACGCACACACAGAATACCCCGCTCTGCGCAGAGTACAAGTAAGCAACTAAAGCATCATGATACACAGACAACAAGGGACAGGAGGCGGGGTGGGGACGGGGAGGAGGGGGGGGGGGGGGTGCGCTGGAGGAGGGGGGGGGGAGGGGATGGACTCCCTGAAAACAAACCACAAAAAAAGAACAAACGTTGCAGCCGTCCAACAACTCACTGCGCCGGTAAAGCCTTGTGCGCTGCGCTACTCACCCTCTGTGAACATCTTGTTCTGCCTCTGTACATGTGTATGGAGGGAGGGGAAATGGCGAGGGAGGGAGACAGGGGGAGGGGGGGTGGGGAGGTTGGGAGGAAGGGGAGGGGGTTGGACAAGCGAAGGGGAGTGTTTGCACAGGCAGAGAATGAGTAAGATTTAGAATCAATGATGGGGACAGTATGCCATAGTTCATACTTTAACTGGTGTACGTATGCATTGCTAAGCTCCGTGGTCACAGTCAACACCGGCTGTTGCTCCGGGGTAAGGGTCCTCGCCACCCTCATCTCTGCTCCCCTCCCCTCCCCTCCCCTCCCGGATCCCCCCCTTTCCCCTTCCACCTCAACCATGCAGTGATCATGCTTACAGTGCGTGCGCGTGCTTGCTTGCTGTCGTTTGTTTCGATGGGCATTGCGGTGCATTGTGGTTTGGATATCGTTTTTGTTTTTTGTTTTGTTTTGTTTTTGTGTGGTTTATATGTTGTCGTGTTGTGTGTGTGTGTGTGTGTGTGTTTGTTTTTTGTTTGTTTGGTTTTTTTTTTTTGCTTAGTTTTTGTTTAATAGTTTTCTTCATATCTCTCTCTCTCTCTCTCTCTCTCTCTCTCTCTCTCTCTCTCTCTCTCTCTCTCTCCATCCATTAGTGTGTGTGTGTGTGTGTGTGTGTGTGTGACAATCTATAAAGCTGCCGGCCACCTTTGATAACATTCACTGAATGTGTGCAAAACTGATGTTTCGTTATTTTGATTTTTATCGTATAAATATTGCCAGTGCCTTCGTTCCACCTTTTCTCTCTATCTTCATCTTTTTGTCCATATTGTACCCAACAGTAAAATCTGACGTAAGCAAATGTGTACTATTATACCGATGCAAGGCAGGGGATGAAGACTGTTAATTGTTGTTGTTTGTTGTTGTCTTATTAAGTAAAATGGAAAGCAAGAAACAAATTTAAGATAAACGGAAAGGAAAGGACACAAAGTTTTCGAAAGAAAGATAATATATCCGGGAAACCGTTCTTGTAGGGGAGTTTAAGTTGGCACGTCACCGGCCGGCCCGTCACCCCAGAGCGGTGAAGACCAAAGAAAGGCGCTCATCTGGCCTCAAAGTCCACACGGTCTCACACTGTCATGTCCGGCCATCACAGCGCCTCGCTCACCGGGCCCCAAAGTCCACATGGTGTCACAGCGTCGTGTCTCTGTCGGTGCTGTTGGCCATCTAAGCGCCCGTTCATCTGGCATCAAGGGTCACATGTGTCAGTGGCACTGGCCATCATAGCGTCCCGCTCCTCTGGCTTCAGTGCACGTGATGTCACCGTATTCCTGTCTGTCAGGATCATTGACCATTACGTGACCGTTATTGACCATTACAGCACCCCGTTCAGCTGACTTTAATGATCATGATATCGCGGTATTATTCGTTTATCTGACTTTAATAAGCATGATATCGCGTTATCATTTGTTTCATTAGCGTTGACCGTGAAAGCATCTCACTAAACTGACCTCAGTGCACATGGTGACACAGTGTCATGTCTCTGGGAGAGGTTTTTTCCCCCCTCTCTATAGCGTTCTGCTCTCAAATTAAATATTTCTTATCTTTCTTTTCTGTTGATCTGTGCATGTATCGTTCAAGCGGTCACAACCTCCTTATCGTATAACAAAGGTATACGCATTTTTGTATGCAATTTTGACATATACATAGTGTTAAAAAAAAAAATACAAAAAATGCAATCAAGCATTCAAAAAAAATGATCGCATACTTTGGTTTCTATTTGCGTTTTCGTCATCAAACGATGACATGTGGAGAACAAAGTCAGCGGCAGGCTGTTCCTTTTTCATTCATGGTACGAGTGACAGCCCTTAATGTTACGAACATTCGTTGTTGGGAGGGGAGGGAGTGAGGAGGAGGGAGAGAAGGAGGATTGGCGGTAGAACAGTCCTCTGTGGGTTGACGTTCGATTATTTGCGTGTTGCACGTGCGTCACCAGCTCCGTCCAGTTTTGCTGTTACCACGTTTTGAGGTTTTGAAAATGGGGAGGGGGGGGGGGGGGGTGGAGAGGGTCGGGGAGTTGTAGAAGTGGGTGTATAGTGCTATCTTATTTCACACAATTCCATATGAGAGCACACATTCGCGAAGGCGTGTGCGTCAGTCTTATAAATGCATGCACGCACGCTCACACACACACACACACACACACACACACACACAGAGTTTCCTGGAAAATCCATGTTGACTAGATCTTAAATAATGCGACAACAAAATCCGTACAAATTGTGTACAAATAGTTTTAGGGACAAAATACAAAAGTACTAACATTTTCATCAAGGGCACTTGCGCGCTCAAAGCTAACATACGGCCCAGAAGTACTGTTCAGTGCGCTGCAATAATTATTAAACAAACTGTGAAGCATATAGGTTCTTTTTCATGGGTCAACTTCAGGAACTTAAAGAGAAGATGGGTTTTTTTTTGTTTTTTGTTTTGTTGTTTGTTTCTTGTATTGATGACATTTTTTTTAAAACAATGGGTGCTGGGAAGCTTCACATACGAAACTTTTCCAGCAGAAGTTAGCCTGTAATCAAAGGTTGATTTTGCAAAGACAACTCGAACAATTTAGTCGTTAACAGCTATTAACATGAACATGTCGGATATTTTTTTTTTCAAAATCAGTTATGAATCAAAATAACATGGCAGTTAAAAACCTCCTGTTGTCTTCTCCCGCCAACGTCGCAGATGACCGCACGAAGCAATGATGTAGATCACTCCAATTTCTTTTAAAGCGGTTTGACCTCATATGCTCGCAGGTTCAGTGTGCTGTCATTACAAGTCGGAACCAAAACATTTAAAACTCTTAACAGATAGTTCTTCCTTGATAAATGGAAAGTAGATGCAGCCCTGGTAATAACTGTGCCAGCATCAAAGACAGAGAAAATGCATCACATTGTTGTAGCAGTTTCTCTGTCTTCGCTTTTTCGAAATATGTCAAGTCATGACAGAAAGCTTGCACAAATTGCCTCAAGATCTGACCAGCGCGTTGGGCTAATGCGTAGGTCAGACATCCGCTGAGTCGTAGCCACGAGATCCTCTTCTTCTATTGTTTCATCTTAGTTGTTAATTCATTTATCCATCAGCTTCAAATCATGCGTAATGTGGTCTGAAAACTTAGCGTATATGGACTAGTCCGCACGCAGTGACGCCTCCTTGATGAAACTGAAACTGAAAATATCTTCGCTTTACTTACGGCTCTCAGTCGGGTTCTTCTTTACCTAAAGACTATCTTACAAAATGTTAGCACGTGTGCATTCCGAGTCAGTCTAGGAAACACTTAAATATGCAAACCCAAAAACAGTGTCAGAAGTTAGAATTAAAATCAGACAAGTGTTTTCTCTTTCATCAGTGAGGGATACCAGTTCAACGTTTTGCTGACTTCCACGTCACTGCGGGATTGCTTGAAATGAGTGGGTTGCTAGAGCTGCAAGTAGAGGAACTTCCGGTTAACATTTGTCTAGATACAAAAGAAAACCATTATCTCTTGAAGACCGCGCTTTGCGATCGGTGTAATAAAAGACTTACACTTCACATTGTCAATACACCAGTACTGTATTAGTAATTTGAATCGTGGATGTACTAGCTCCCGTCATGCAAAACTTACCTCTTCTCGATTTAGGCTGTTCTTGTTACAGATTCCGTTTGAAAGCTCTTCGTCCAAAGGGCAGCAAAACATAAAATGTCAATGCCGACCCAGTGAACTGTTTCTCATTTACTCGTTCGTTGTTCGAAAATGAGAGAACGCGAGTTTACAGCTTTTTTCTTCTTCTTTTCTTCTTTTTTTTTTTTTTTTTTTTTTTTTAGGAATTTTTATCCTGTGATAATTGTGAATAACTATTTATTGACTGACATTTTTGCTGAATGTTTAATTGACAGTTAGTATTTTTCTTTGACTGATCAGTGTTTATAATTTTATGATATTTTCAGTTGCCTTATGAATGTTGCAATGGATGTGATTACTACGTTAATAGGTTTGACAAGAAATATATCGAGAAGAGTATTTACATGATTTTCTTTTTGAAAAGAATTTTTGTGCTGTCTGTAATAACAGCAGTTACAACTATTTCCTACGGCTTCCCACCGTAACCGTTTGTAACTGTCTTGTACCGATTCTTGAATATTCCTGCAAACTGCCTCCCTAACAATAAAAGGCTGCTGTGTCCAAACGCAGTCAGAGCCACTTTCAAGTAATATCAGTGACATGTCAGTTATACGTCAAACTAAACATCAATAAATTTTGAGCAGAGTGTTCATCTTTAATTGTTGGCGATACAACATTACATTAAAAACGAATAACTCTACATTTTATCAAAACAGGATTTTCCTTAAATGAAGTGAGACATAATAATCATTGTTATTCAATCCGAATGATTTTTTTTTAACTACAAATCTTCTAAAATCATTCAAAACGATCCAAAACCACTCAAATGGAAAGTTGTTCCTAACAAAACAAACATCACCTTTTCCGCTCGATATATAACGAATTTCTTTTTTTTTGAAAATTTCATTGAACAAATTGTTCGAATTAGATTGTGTGTGTGTGTATGTGTGTGTTGTGTGTGTGTGTGTGTGTGTGTGTGTGTGTGTGTGTGTTAGAGGAGAAAGGGGGGGGGGGGGGGGGGTAGACAGGAGAGGGGGAGAAAAAGATATTCTCTTCCCCCCCCTCTCTCTCTCTCTCTCTCTCTCTCTCTCTCTCTCTCTCTCTCTCCAGGTTAACCCACCTGTCCCTCGTATCTGTGTCTTCTATGCTGTAGCGCTTCTGTGAGTGATGGACAATGCGAACTTCAGGTAAATGAATGAGTGTGTATTTTCTTCCCTCCCTCCCGCAGGTGTGGTTCCAGAACCGCCGAGCCAAGTGGCGCAAAAGCGAGCGGTTCTCCCCAGCACCCGCCAGGCCCTGACGGGCAGGGTGCCAGCAACAGCAACAACAGCGGCAACAACAACTCCATCAGCGACCCTCTCAACAGTCAGGAGATAGGAGAACACGGGGAACTATCAGAAGGAGCGGAGGTCAGCATCGTAGACGACGAGGACGACGAGGGGGAGGAGGACAAGGAGGAAACGACTAGGGCGGAGGACGAGGGAGGAGAACAAGTGACTTGTGCTCCCCCCTCCCCCGCACCTCCACCAGTTGTCCCAAAACCGGGGAGGACGCAGCCCCCTCCGCCAGCGACGGTGACGTGGAAGGGGGAGATGACGACATTAAGAGGGAAGAGTCCGCAGGTGACGTCAGTCATGAAATGACGTCAGGAGATGAGCCCCGAAGGGAGGAGGAGGAGAAGAGGATGGAGATGGCCGGGTACAGCGGGGAGGAAAAGGAGCAAGACGAGGAGACCTTGGTGGTGGACACCAACGACAGCCAGCAAGGTCAGGACCAGGTGCCCCCTCCTCTCCACCACCCTCCCCACCCGCCCCCCTCTCACCAGCAGACCGCCACCTCCGCCCCTTCCCCTCCGCCACGGAAGACAAGCCCCACCCCCACCCCCGCCCCGGCTCACAATCATTTCCACATGACCCGGCCCCCTCTCCATGCCACCCTCCCGGGTCCCCTGCCCCCTGGATTGCTGATGGAGGGTCTGGGCGGGGGAGAAGGCGGCAAAGGGATGCTCAACTTCCTGCCCCCGATGCTGCTGCCCCCTGACCTCAGCCTGCTGGCCAAGGTCAACCGCACGGCCTTGCCCTTCTCTCACTCCCTGCTGGCTGCCTCGCTGCAGCGTCCACCCTTCATGCCGACGCTGGATAGGTGAGATGGGAATCAGAGAGAGAGAGAGAGAGAATTGTGTCTATGTGTGTGGGAAGGAGGTGCACTCATGTGTGTGTGCATGTGTGAAAGAGGTAGAAAACAAAAATGAGGACAGGTATATACGACTTGGAAATGGCTAACAATTTTTTCTGAGTGGTTTTTTTTTTTTTTTCACAAAAGTGTGTGTTTATTAATGAATATTTAATTCCATTTTTTGTTTGTTTGTTGTTGTTTTTATTTCGCAGTACGCGTATGAATTCGACACGCGTTCTGAAATGTTTTGCATTTTTAAAGATTTTTTTTTTTATGTAGTACCGGCGGGCGCCGGGAGAGAGAGAGAGAGAGAGAGAGAGAGAGAGAGAGAGAGAGAGAGAGAGAGAGAGAGTGCGTGTGTGCGTGCGTGCGTGCGTGTGTGTGTGTGTGTGTGTTGTGTGTGTGTGTGTGTGTGTGTGTGTGTGTGTGTGTGTGTGTGTGTGTGTGTTTCATCCTGACTGTGTTCTGTGTGGGCAGTGCTACTCTGAAGAGCTACGACTCTCTGCTGGCTTCTCGCTCTCTGCTACAACACGCTCAACACATTCCTCACCCTGCTTTCAAAGGTAAACATGATAACAACCATGATGATGATGATGATGATGATGACGGTGGTGGTGGTGGTGGTAAAACGATGATGATGACGATGATGATAACGATGATGAAGATGATAAGATGATGACGATGATGAAGATGATAAAGATGATGATGATGATGATGATGATGATGATGATGATGATGTAAACGGTAACCTTGTTCTTTTCCAATTTTCTTGGTAAGAAATTAAATTGAGAGAATGCATGTCTGTCTGGTATCCGTTGATTACGTGACGAGTGACGCGTCCCTCATCCCAATGCCGGATCCTTGTGCCTTGCCGCAGCACCACCACCGGAGAGATTCACATTCTGTATCTTCAGGAATGGGGGATCTTTTCATAGATCCAGCGGATATTCGGGATATGTTACGCGTCCTTCGCGCTTTGTGCATTCTTCTGTCATTATTTCTTTCTCTTGTTTTTTTGTTTGTTTGTTTGTTTTGTACGTGTTTTTTCTTTCTTTTATTTCTTCCTCTTGGATACCGATAGTCTTGTTGAGTGTGTGCATGGTGTAAATTAAAATCCCATTCAGTTCTGTTCGTTTATTTCTTTATTTCCAAAAGGACATGTCACATTTATGTACGAACACGTTACTCTGTCAAGAATCTTTCGACACAGTTCCTTACTCTCTTCGTGTGTGTGTGTGTGTGTGTGTGTGTGTGTGTGTGTGTGTGTGTGTGTGTGTGTGTGCGTGCGTGCGTGTGTGTGTGTCTGTGCGCGCTTGCGTGTGTGTCTGTGTGCGCGCATGCGTGCATGTGTGTGTGTGTGTGTGTGTTGCAGGTTGCCTACCTTTCTGCCTGTGCTGTCAGCCCCGCGCTCCCTTCCCCCCCTCAGGCCCCCTCCTTCTCCCTGCCCGGAGGGTCGCGGACCTCCCCCCTCACCAGCGTGTCCTCCTTGCCCTCCATGTCCGGGAGCATCAGCAGTCGGCTCAGCGGGGGCATGTCGGCACTGTCCGGGGTATCATCGCTGGGCTCGGGTTGCACGAGCAGCGCAACTCCAGTGTCGCCCAGCTCCGGCGACGGGCCCGCGAGCACGCCGAAGCCGTGGTAGCCAGCGTCTCGGACCAGCAGCGTCACGGCTCCTCCTCCTCTGACGTCTGAGATGACGTCAGTGTCCTTCCCATAGGATGACGTCATAAACGCTGACTGTTCCGAGCTTGTGGATACATATACTGGTGCAATGGTGTTCATGCGGCCGTGTTGTAAAACTTGTAGATGACCTGTACAGAACAACGCCTCTCTCGACTATAGTGAACTTTGACAGATAAGCTCACTGGCAAAATAGCTGGGAGCTGCTACTTTGATGGTTTGATTTTATGTAGTGGATGTCCAGTCTTGGTAGGTCTTTTTTTTTGAGGGGGTGGGGGGGGTGTCAAAATTGCTCTTCAAGAAAACTGGCTAATTGCATTCCCATTGTACAGACCCTGATTTCAGCTCGGTCTGTTCATCATAAGTTCGTCATACGATGATGTCGTAAACCGCTTGTGCAAGTATGTACATTGTGTCGTGTAACAAACGTGTGCTTTCAAAACCCTGTGTTGTTGCTTTTGGAAACTGTGACACATTCCACTCCACTGACGTAATGCGATGATGTTTCAGAACGTCATCATGTTCGTGGTAAGAAGGTGGGACATTCTCTGTGACGTCATTTACGTCATGGTCTGTGACTGTTGTTTTGACCGTCATCAGATGTGTGAGTGAGTGTGTGTGTGTGTGTGTGTGTGTGTGTGTGTGTGTGTTACATGAGATGTTTCTTTGATCAACTTGTAGATTATTATGTTCTTTTAGAGCAGGTGCAAGGTATGTTTTGTATTGCATGAGATATTCATTTCAATGTAGAGTATGTTTCCATACACTAAGTGAACGTACATTTATTTTAAGAAAAAAAAAAAAGAAGAAGAAGGAGGTTCAATTGATTCTACGATTGTGATGTTTCTCTGTGTCAACTGTACGCATACTTGTCATAATTCTCTTAGTGAAGTGTGCAAGCAAGCAAGCGTAGTGTGTGTGTGTGTGTGTGTGTGTGTGTGTGTGTGTGTGTGTGTGTGTGATGTTTATATGTTATGAGTGTGCGTGTATTCCTGCTTTGCTAGAGGAGTTTATTTGTGCGTTATCTATGGATTCCGCCTTCACCTTAAAGTAAGAACCAGAAAAACGGGACTGCCAGTTATGAACATGATGTCATTAGAAAGAAATAATGAAAGTTAAATAAACATTTCCATTTAGCGGCGTTTCCTGGAAAAGTGTCAACGAATAACAATCTTTTCGTCAGCTTTCTGCGTGTCCAATGTAGCAGATGACGCTGTTGCGCTTTAAACAAATCATCAACGCCAGTGCAATTTTGTTGGAAACGTTCGAGATACCGGGGCTTGTTGATCAGTGTTAAAGAAATGTGACATGACAAATTGACAAGCTGACAAGAAAACAAAATCAAAATGAACCGTGTGCCATTCTCTTTATTCCATTTCGCGTAATAATAGCTGCGTCTTATTCAGCTGTTCGATTATTCAGCTTGTTCATTAAATCGTTTTCGCGCTGAAAGGTTTTGATGATTTTGTGGATGATTTTTTTGTTTGTTTTGTTTTGTTTTTTTTTTTTTTGTTTTCTTGTCGTTTTGTTTTCTTGCTTTTCTGGGGGGTGGGGGGTGGGGAGTCGAGTGTTTTGCTGTGTGAATTTTACTAAAAATGTTTCGTATTTTGCTTTATTTATTGTAACTTTCGTTCTCATGCCCTTGTGATGGTAATTGTATGTACATTGAGATTTACAAAACAGACAAGGTTGTAGCATCAGTTTGTACACGTGCTCAGTCGGGGTTCTAAATGTACAGGCTGGCTGGCTGTAACATAAAGGATTGTGATCAGACGTTGTTCTATCGTTTGAATTTTAGGCAGTCATCAAGGTGTGTGTGTGTGTGTGTGTGTGTGTGTGTGTGTGTGTGTGTGTGTGTGTGTGTGTGAGAGAGAGAGAGAGAGAGAGAGAGAGAGAGAGGAGCTCAACCGGATGCCTGAATGGACAAGAGAGTTATCTGATCGTTAAAATCAAAATATATGTGACAGATTTATAGTCCAGCGCTTGAATTTTGTACAGTCGCTCGCGCGCACGCGTGTATGCGTGTGTGGGTGAGTGGGTGGGTGGGTGGGTGGAGGGGATGTGGTTATGTGAGGATGTGCTTTTGCGTGCGTGCAAGCGTGTGTGTGTGTGTGTGTGTGTGTGTGTGTGTGAGAGAGAGAGAGAGAGAGAGAGAGAGAGAGAGAGAGAGAAAATTTACGAGTGGTTGCCATATGTGTCCACAAAGTAAAATCAACTCACGTTTATTCCTGGTTGCACAGACATGCATCTTTTTCACGTCAGTGTTTGACTCTGTTGTTGTTGTTGTTGTTGCTGCTGCTGCTGTTGTTCTCGTTGCTTCAGTTCAACCAGGACAAAACAGGCGCGTGAATGTGATAATGGACGTAATAAGGCATATGTTTTAGGGTGGAGGGCATTGGTAGTGGGGATGCAAGAGAGCAAAAAACAAAAAAAAGCAAATGTTGGAGGAGGGCATCTGTGTGAATGGCAACATGTATATTCATGGAGAATGTGTGAGAGAGAGAGAGAGAGAGGGGGGGGGGGTAGGAGGGGGTAACCAGGTCATTAAAACAGCAGCAACAACAAAATCAAAACAAAAAACAGAAAAGAAATGAGAAAACGACAATTTGATTTTCTCGGCATTAAACAAAATTTATGGCCGGCAAAACCAGTAGTTCTCATTCCTCAGTCTTGTGCTTCTTGGTATTCAACACATGCACACGCGGGCATTTAAATACAAGGGAACATGGAAATCTGGGAATTGATTTTTTTTTTTTAAGGTAAGGTAAAATGTAAAACCAAAGTAACTTTTGTTTTTCAGCACAACAATCTTTCATGCGCAAATACGTTTTGGAAATTGATGCAACAAATGTGAACAAGAGGGGTTTCGAGGCTGTTTTGTTTGAAACATGTCACACGATAGAATGCTCACTGCGAAAAACGGATGCACTGCACCATCAGCTGCTGCCCGAGTGACACAAACATGAACTGTTTTCAACATCCAACCGCCTGTTTGGGTGGGTGGGTTGGGTTGGATTTCGTCGCTTTGGACGATCTAGCTTGCGTCCCTTGGTTCAAACTGTCTTTGAAATACATCGACAGGAAACAACATTTTCACTGTGTTAAGATTTCGAAATGATCTACCCGTTGCCATCCATTGATCGATTATTCACGCGAGACACAATCATGTGCCTAACAGCATCGCCGCTCCTTGGCTCATAATACCCGTCATACCCGATACATTTCGCCAATCAAGAACATGCTGTGAAATGAGAGTATGGGTGGCATAGTTTCCAGGTCTGCTTCATACAAGAATATGTCATACGGAAAAGTATGTGTCAGCGCTTTGCGCGAGTATTTGGTCATGATACGCAGGTTTGCGATTCCTGCCAGACACAGGCCTTAGTTCTTTCTGGAAGAGGAGGGGAGTGGGAGGGTTAGGGGCGGGGGAGGAAGAATGAATGATATTGGGAGGGAGGGGGCGGGGAGATGGCCATTGTGAGCTCAAAGTTCCACCATTGCATAAATGTAATCCACATTGCTGTTCATTGGAATTGTACTAGATCACTTCGACATACGATGAGGATACTACCAGCATCGTCTCTTTAAGATCGTAATCTCTAAGTGCTTGTAACATCTTCTAACTGATCATTATAATATATCACTAGTGCATATTGAAAAAAGAATGCCATCAGTTATTTTTTTTTCTCACAGGAATTTCAAAATTCCCAAAATAGCTTGACGCTGAAAATGTCAAAACTTTACCAAATTTCAATGTGTTTCTGTCTGTCATCCATATGAGCGCGAGTAACTATTTACCTCTCTGAACCACAAAAACATTCGCAGTCAGAAATCAAGTTTTAGTACATACGTCAGATTTAAACCCAGGCCGCTTAGAGTTAAACCCATTCAGGCAGGACTGTGCCCGTGTGTTTGATCATAAGCAACGCTCTCAAAAGGAGTACGAGAGAATCTGAATCACTCAATATTAGAATTGGGCATTGCTTATTCATATCAAGAGAAAAGCAAACACGAATCTCTCTCTCTCTCTCTCTCTCTCTCTCTCTCTCTCTCCATCGTTTTTGCTGCATCTTTTCATGTATCCATTGGTTACTTTGTATGTCGCGCTTTCTGACTGTGTGACCTTTTGCCCTCGTGGCCAGTGCCGGGCCGTAATTTTGTGATAAACCAATCCAACAAATCACTCCCTTTACCAGGGGATCCGTGACAGTGCAAAGGTAGATTTGTTCTCTGGGTTGTCGCTCTTTGTCGTGTGATCTGTCATATATGAATCAAACAAAATATATTATTATACGTTTTGTGTTTGGTGTTTGACATTACATGTCTGGAAATCTGTACATTGAGGAAAGAAATAAATGAATACCATTAAATGGTTGGTTTTGTTGTTGTTGCGCGTTCTCTCTCTCTCTCTCTCTCTCTCTCTCTCTCTCTCTCTCTCTCTCTCTGCTACATCTCTCTGAATTTAGATGGACGCAACATAGTTTCGCATGGGTTCTCGGTCATTTGAGCGTTTAAGGCGATGAGGTGGTTGATCAACTTGCAAGAACGCCACAAACGAAGAATTGAGCAGATTATCTATCCTTCATACCAAGCTGAAAACCAAAGCGCAGGCTTATGTCAAGGACCTCTGGCAAGGGGAATGAAACTTACAGACGGGTATCTAACTCTTCCAAATCAGTCCAGATCTGAAAGATTTTTGCCATTATCCACGGGTGGCCGTAAAGAAGAAACGGTCTTATTCCGTTTGCGTACAGACCACTCCTGTTACACCCATTCTTATCCTTTCAAAGGTGGCGAAGCTACGTGGTGCAATCCATTTGATGTACTATCATTGAGTGTTCCAACTTGCGTGATGCCAGTCGTAGTCTTGTTCCCAGATATCTCACCTGATGTGATCTTGTAATTTCTGAAAGAGATCAACGTATTTTGGCCTTATCTAAGATTTTGCGGAAGATAAATTTTAACGAAGTTCCGGCGGGGTTTTTGTTTGTTTGGGTTTTTTTTTTTTTTGTTTTTGTTGCTGCTTGTTTGTTTTTTTTTTTTTTTTTTGTTTTTTTTTTTTTTAGGAAATGTTTTAATGGGTTTTCTTTTCAATCAGAACTACGAGTTGACTTTAAAAGGGTAGCAGCACTGATATGGTACTTGATGGTCGTCTGGCTATATGCAGCTTTATCTTCTCTCTCTCTCTCTCTCTCTCTCTCACACTCACACACACACTCTCACTCACACACACACACACACACACACACACACACACACACACACACACAGAGAGAGAGAGGAGAGAGAGAGAGAGAGAGATGACATGTTGACATTTTTTTTTTAATTCCGAGAATGGTATATAAGCACACACACAAATCTTTTTTCACCTGGTTTTGCCCTCACTGGGCACTATATTGCAGTAAAGGAAAGAGATGAGCATCGAATCTTATTCAAAAGAAAATTAAAGAAAATTGAACAAAGAAATCAAACAGATTATAAGAAATAAAGAAAGCAAGCAATTCTTTAAAAGGGAAAAAAAAAAAAAAGGGTGGGAGAAAAAAATATTGATAAAGGAGAAGAGGAAAAAGAAGTTCGCAAATTCTAGGGGCAAAAATTGTACATCGGGAAAACACAGCATATGCATAAATACCAATTTATTGGTTTAAGGAAATTTATGGGGGGAAAATAGTTTTATAGATAAAATCAGAAAGTAGAAAGTGAAAGTGAAAGAAAGATGATCCAGTGGAGGATGGAGCAGGATAGAGTGGAAGTCAAGAGGTGGTAGGGGTATGAGACAGGGCATGGAACAAAAGGAGGAGGAGGAGGAGGAGGAGGGGAGGGGGAGAGAGACAGACAGACAGACAGACAGGAGGTGACGAAAGCAAATATTCTGCCTTTTGTAATTCTCCAAGTACCATGCAGACTTTTGCTTCATCTGTTCGTCACCAGAAGTATAGCCGTTCAACGTGTCCTTGCTTTATGAACCACACCAATCCTCCCATAACCCATAAAACGTGTCTGCAGGTCGCAGTAGGAATCATGATCTGGTGACCTTCCTCTGCAACGTGTGGAAACTGTTCATCATCAGGGAAGTCTGTCTTACAGTATAGGCCTGTACGCTTCGGAAACACAAAGGTCAGAATAGACCCTTTAGAATAGCATTCGCGTACTACGAATCAGTAACAATAGTCACTGTCATCATCATCATCATAATCATAAGTAGTAGTAGTAGTAGTAGCAGCAGTAGTAGTAGTAGTATAATGATAATGATAATTATAATAAGAACATGTAGTAGTAGGACTAGTAGTAGCAGTCGCAGTAGCATTATTATTTCCATTATTGATTTAATTACTATTTTTATTTTTGCACTGTGCTATTCAAAGGATTTTGAGATTCCTTTCATGGACGACGTGAAGCGACAGAGGAACAGCCGAAGCTGGCACAATATATACATGTAGCAATGACCTCTTATCAATTTCTTCAGAGCAACCTTATCTCGCAAAGACACCGTTATCAAGAGAGAGGAATAATTCAGTGAGATCGTCTTCAAAGCGCAGTGCATACATACACCTGTTGTTCTTTTATGATTTTTGCACAGTTCCCAACATCACCCCATTTCTAACACACACGCACACACAAATAAAAAAAAAGAAGAAGAAAAGAAAATGTCTGATTACATGAATTAGTCCAGCAGCGAGTTTCCATTATTGGGAAGATAAGATAGATATAACATGTTATCCGACTTGAAATCTCATGCATGGTAACCTGAGCTTGACAATTCAGCTTTCTCTCAGGTGTGGACCTAGGAACCCTCGACCATTTCACAAATTCTGATACAGGAATTACCACAATTACTATTAAAATTGAAGTCCCCTCCTCCTTCACTTTGTCACACATCCGGAGTTAAGGTTCATGACCCAAATCGTCGTTCAGACTCATGCAGCTGATCTTCATTCCTAAACTCTCTAGAACAGGGTACCTGCCTTTTTATTTTCGTTTCTGTATTTTGTTTCTTTGTTTTACGATCTGCCGTCAACATCTACTGCTGTCTCTCAGAGGAGGGTGCATTTGGGGCATATACAAGAATTGTCCTCGGTCCTGATCTTGACTGCTTCTGTTATTTCCAGAAATAATGACACCACAACCATTCGGCTAACGCATTGGCAATTGCTTTCTGTCAAGTGTCAGAAATACCCGAGTGAGACCATTCGTATCATTACTAATACCTCGAGGGAAAGTCTACCGTCTGGAAAAGATAAAAGTGCCAGGGGAAGCGGAGGCGGGAGAGTGTCACTCCAGTCTATCCCCAAACCACCCGCCTCACCTTCTCTTTTCCCTTCTCTTTTATTGCTGGAAGGAGTATTTCTTTGCAGACGACGATTGTGTAGGTTGTTTAGCTGCAGAGTTAATCCGAGGAAAGTCCTATCTGTTATGCCGCCAAAACTACCCAGAGCGATTTAAGAAGAGGGGGGGGGGGGGGGGGTACATTTCGATATATTTCACTAGGCAAAAGCAAAGGGTCTTGTACATGTAAAACGTTAAGAGATTGAACGTCCCATAGCCTATCGGCCATAGAGGACTGGCAGACTTACCGTGCCTACGGCACGGCATGAGGTAGGGCGGAGTCCATCCACCTTTCTTTCCGTCGCCTTTCACCTTCCTGAACTGAATCAGGTACTCAATTTACTGCTGGGTGGACGGGGAGGGTTTTTCATGCCGAAACAAATCCGCCTCGTACATCAACTGCACGTCACCGTGATGCTGTCAATCATGGCAAGGCAAGATGGCGAGGTCTGGTGGTCTAAGGTCTGTGGAAAGTCTCCGGCATCAGAACTGTGAGACGGGCCACGTCGTGCGTCTTTGGCACACGCCGAAACGTCTTCCCAAAATGTTATCTTTGATATCTTTCTTACTGTCATGTCGCTGGGTCTTCACGAGCAGCCATCTGTCAACCCTCGCCCTTTTACTCCCAATCACTTCCCATGACCGATCCGACCCCCCTCCCCCCCCCCCCCCCCCCCCTCACCACCCCCCCTCCCCCACTCCATTGCCTCCTCCTTCCCTCACCCTTTTTTTTTTTTTACACCCGACTACCTTCCACTTAATTATTCGTTCATTGGATCAGAACTCGAGGGCCGTTTTTACTACAACAAAACTTGTGTGAAGATCCAGCTCGTGCAGTATGTTAGTTTTACAATAGATCTGTTCTCTGAAAAATTCAGTGGAAGATAACGCCTGTCTGTCCATTGCAAACAGAGTTGCTTTTTCTCACTTGTGTGTGTGTGTGTGTGTGTGTGTGTGTGTGTGTGTGTGTGTGAAGCAACTAGATCTTGAAAGACAAATATTTGATCTGAAGTGCAAGCCAAGATAATGATTGGGATATCTATCTACTGTATGCATTACAGGCGCACCTGTGCTTTGACATTTTCTCTGTCTGATTGAACTGTTTAAGCCGGCTAATGCCGCAAAAACTGCTTTAGGCGTTCCTGTCAGCGGCATCTGTCCAATGAAAACGGCGGGGTCACTCTCGCTGAACGCGAGTTCTACCACAAATTATTTCCCCTGCAGATTTGTGAACATCGTCTATTGCATTTCGTCGGTCTTCTTTCTCATTGAACGAGTGACATGACACTTCTTCATCTCCGCAGATCATTTGCTCGATGCCATTACGGTCATGATCCCCACCGCTAAAAACTGCTGCCTAAGAAAGGAAAGAAAGAAGGATTTTCAGTATCTTCCTTGGCAAGGAGCCATTGCTGCGCACGAACGAGTCCCATATACGCTAAATCACATTTGCTAGACCATGGAAAACACAATGCGGACAGGGACTGAAACTGAATAATGAATGAACAGAAGAATACTAGAATAGTGATCATGCATTGAAGAACTCATGGTTATAGTGGCTGTCCGACTTATCTATTTAGGGGATCTTGAGGGAATGTCGTTCCACGCAGTGAGATATATGAGTTTGAGCCAAATCCGCACACAGTGATGCTCCCTTGGTAGAATTGAAACTGTATTGTAATGCGGCTCCGGGCTATCAGAGGTTTTGATTGTTACGGGATTCTTGTACTACAAAAACAAACAAACAAACAAACAAATAAAAACAAAAAAGAAAAATCAGAAGGGCACACAAAAGTGTCAATCCTCACCAACGCCGAAGGGATCCTGTATCTGTCCTTTGTGTCCGTTAATGAGTTTTTTTACCGTCAAGGGACGGAAAGAGTTATTTTCCCACGTATTCTTTCAATTGGATGTACAATTGCGACAGGTCAACGTATACAACACTACGATGTTTTGATACTCTATGAATATATATATATATATATATATTTTTTTTTTTTTTCCTAAGAGAATTATCAGTTCGTACCAGTAACTTCCCAGAGTTCACATTCCAAGAAAAAAAAAAAACTTGTGATAATCTTGCTGAACAGATGTTGGATCTGCAATTCGATCCAAATCCCCACCGTAGATCCGCGCCTTGATGGTTTCCGTTGGTCCGCGGGCCACACTGTGTCTGTCCACGATTGGTTTTGTATGTTTTGCGTGATCACAAGTGTAATAATCTTATTGAACGGATCTCAGATCCATTGTTTGATCCGGATCCGTACCAAACTATAATAAATTGTCTTTGAGCATCGCTATTTCCCCCAATTTTGTTGAAAATGGGTCCAATAGTTTTAATCTTGCTGACTGATAGAAGACACCCACAAACGTAGGCCGGTGAAAACGTATCTTACTTGGCGGGCGTTTTCATGTAGACCCCCCCCCCCCCCCCCCCCCCCCCCCAACATCTGTTCGTTAAAGTGGTCGCCAGGTTCGGCCTACTGTGTTGATGGAATGAAGGATTAGCACTGTTTCCATACCTGTCGCTTTGCGCTGGATTCCCTAATCCGCACTCCCAGCGCCAGGGAAAAGCTAGGACAGAGCATATGGTGGATATTAAAAGAGAAACGGTACTCTGACACACTGCATGTAATTTCAGAGTTTAAGGATCACACAGCCTGGCAAATCACTTTTGTCATCATAGAAACTAAAAGGGGACACTGCCTTGCACAGCCCGACTCTAGTGCTTTTCAAAACGTACATTGGTGACATGCTGATAGCTACATTCATGCCATGGCAACACCTCCTCAGGCTTTTCAACTCTGTCCAGACCTTTCCCCATCCACTAAATTCCTATACTCCATTTCAGTCCGTGAACTGCCTGCACATCTTCTTCAAAGATGAATTGCTCAGAAACTCCGTTTTCTACAAACCAACCAACGGATTCGCTTTCGAACCTGGACTATACATTTCCTCACCACCTATCCACAAAGCATAGCATTCCATATCCTGAATTCTGACTGCACATTTCTGAACACTTGGTCGACATTCGTCATCACCGACTCAGCCCGTCGCTCTGCATTTTAACCATCCCCAACACAGTTCAAGTATGTCAAAGTCCTGTCGTTCTGGCAATCACAGAGTGACAATTCTTAGCTCACAATGCAGTGAGTCCACCTCATGGCCAAACTGGGGGCTCATCGCCCACTGGGCGTCAACACCCAGAAATAGAATATTTATCCACCCCCGCAGCACCAGCCCGCACATGTTTTTCTTCGGAGACACTGCCATACTACTCGGTATTTACTTCATAATGTATTTTATAGATGTTGAGCTCTTCTCTCGTCCTTCCTTTATTATCCACATTTTCTTTATAACTTGACCCTTTACTTCATTTCTATTCATCCTCTCTCCTCGTTCTCGCTTTCTTTACAAATGCGAATATTCCTGTTACTTTTGTTCTCTTTCGTGTCGTTTATATAGCACTGTTATTGGTATCACTGTAACTAATATTCGTTTTCTGTCATCATCATCACGATAACAGTTGTTATCAACATTATTATCATCATCATTATTATTATCATTATTATCATTAGTTTCTTTATTATCACGATCAATATCATTGTTGTTGTTGTCCTTCTTGCTATTGTCGTCGTACCGCTATCATCATTTTTATTATCTTCATCATCATCATCATTATTATTATTATTATTATTATTATTACTATCATTGTTGTTGTTGCTAGCAATACTACTGTTGTTGTTGCCGTTGTTTTCTCTCATTCAACCTCTTCCCGCTTCTCTTTAGTTCCATTCTATAGTTTTGTTTTTTTTTGTGTTTTTTTTACGCAAGACCACGTTTTTACACTGAGATCGAAGAGAACTGTAACGTTTCGTTCCTTACACACACACACACACACACACACACACACACACACACACACACACACACATTTGTTTTGAATGTTATTTGTCCTGTGTTTATAGAAGACCCGTAGGTCGAAAATTGTTGTGTCTGTAACTTGTTCCATTCGTCCAGTGGCCTTGTAATTCTGCTTTTGCTGTTATGTTTCCGAACTACAACGCAATCCCAAACTGAACAATAGTGTTTAGAAAATGAGATACAAGGTCAATTTTATGTTTGACAACCATTCGTGTTTCTCAACGTTGTAGAACTAGTTGCATTTCAAAATAATGTATAACGTTTCAGTGCTTCAAGGTTTGGACTGTTAACAATTTACCCGTACATAGCTGCATTTGCAAAGCCCAGAGATTTGCTACCAAGTCTAAATGGAAGCAAGGAGTTAAATAACAGCACCGTGGAACTGTTTTGACTTTTTTTTTCTTTTTCTTTTTTTTTTTTTTTTTTTTTTTTTTTTTTTTTTTTACGACGTGATTCAGAGGATAATTTGACCAGGAGAGTATTGCCAGCGTAACGCTCACTTGCCACCAATCACTAACCACCAACCAGTTCACATTCCCCACCCTGTCCACCGTCACCCCTCCCTTCAGGCCTTGACCTCACAAAGCTGCTTCCTCCTGTCACCGGGAGGTCCACGGCTTCCTTACACGTAAAACGGACCTAAAAAAATCCCCGAAGTCGGAGTGTGGCTGCCCATGTGACGGGGTAATCAAAAACAGTCACACACGTAATGTTCTCATCCCCAGCTGATGCATTTGTACCATAGAGTTCAAGTACTTCGGCTGTTTGAATGATCCCTGGAGTCCTTTAGCCAGGGTACGACAACAACACAACAACAACAACAACAAAACAGACCTCCCAGTTTGTCCACTGATGATGAAAAGACGGCAACGGACCTTGTTTATGCGATCTCCTCTGGCTGGACTTGGCTATTGTCAACAGAAGAAACGTTAGCGCGCGCGCGCACACACACACACACACACACACACACACACACACACACACACACACACACACACACACACACACACACACACACACACACACACACACACACACACACACACACACACACACACACACACACACACACACACACACACACACACACACACACACACACACGCACACACACACACACACGCGCGCGCTTGCTTTTCGCTCTCTTGGACTGGAAGGAACATCTACGCGCACGTGTATGTGTGTGTGTGTGTGTGTGTGTGTGTGTGTGTGTGTGTGTGTGTGTGTGTGTGTGTGAAACCCGTGTAGGAGTTACCCCAGGGATGTCGCATGAATTAGAGTGCAAATACCAGTTTGAAAAACCGATCAATACTGACAAGACAAACCTTTTTTCAAAACCGGTTTGGAAATCCAAAAATGTGGTACCCAGGTCTAAATTTCTCAATCGGTACGGATGCATGAAATCGTATGGCCACGAGTGGTGTGTACATGGGTTAAGTCGTGAGGTGTGGTCTCACAACGCTGTAGAAACAAAATTGGTTGTATTCTTCCGTCGGTTATACTTGCCAAGTTATTTTTTTCAATAAATGAGTAAATGAACAGGAAATGTGTGGTCGGAAGTTGCCGCTCGACATTTGTACTAAAATCGTTTCTTGAAATTTTTACAAAAGGTGTTGTTAATGTTATAATGATATCTGCTTATCATCTTCAGCGTCAGGTGTGATGAGTGTTGCCAACAAGAAACAGTGTAGTGAATAGGCGCTATATATTCTGCCCACATGCTGCCAGATCATCAACCGATGTGGAAGCATTAGATTGACCAACAAACATTGCCGCATCACGACAATGTATTCTGGAGAGAGACAGCTTCCAAAACGTGTTACGAATGAACTTGGGATCCCAGTGGTCCAACGCTGGAGGAAGCTGGATTAGTAGATTAGATGAAAGTGAAGCCAAGATCACGAATTATGAAGATCAAAGGAATTCACATGAGAGCAGGTTATACATAAATATACATATACATTGTCTTACGTACAGATAGATAGACAGATTGATGGACGTAGGAATATATTGTGTGTATAGTATAAACGCATGCGTACACGTGCTTTTTCTACACAAACGTTTGCACGTTTTGCACGTATGGGGTTTTTATCTGCTTTTTTTTTTTTTTTTTTTTTTTTTTTTTTTTTTTTTTTTTTTTTGGTGGGGGGTAGGGGTTGTGATTGGGGGCTGAATCTGTTTTTTGTTTGTTTTTTTTGTATGTGTGTGCGTGCGTGTGTGTGTGTGTGTGTGTGTGTGTGTGTGTGTGTGTGTGTGTGTGTGTGTGTGCGCGCGCGCGCGCGCGCGCGCGTGCGCGTGCGTGCGTGCGTGTGTGTGTGTGTGTGTGTGTTTTGGGGATGGGGGAGGGGGAGTTGTCTTCTAAACTGCCTTTGTCATAGTGACAACATACGACCGTCGAGTTCCGGAAGTTGGCGGAAAGTTTTCCTCTCCTCTCTCGCTCCTTTCCTTCCTTCTCGACGGAAGAGTGCGCTAGCCGAGCAGCAGCAAAGCCAGGCAGAGCGGGGGAACCGAGGCAAGCCCAGGCGGGGGGATCAGGTCAGGCAAATTGGACCCCAAACCCAATTCACAACGAGGCACGTCCTCATCGGCACCGCGCGGAAAATGGGGCGAGGGGAGGCAGGTAGAGAGGGGAGGCTGGGGAAGAGGACGGGCAAGAAGCTTAATACTCTCATTAGACGCCAACGGCAGAGATCAGGCCAGAAGCCGCTCTATCAGGGCTCCTCTATTTACTCGTCCAAGTCGAGTGTAAACACATCAGGACCCGCGTCCGCCGCGCGGAAAATCATCCCCCCACAAACCGACAATACCTAATTGACAAAATATTTTTCGACTAAATTAGTTCGCTGATTCAGAAAATTACCTCAAGTGTTGGGGCAAATTTCATCGGCGGGCAAATTACAGTGCGCAAATGAAGTCAGGGTAAAGGCAGGCTTAGCCTCCCGCCTTTAACGAGTCTCCAACAGGCGTCTATTCTGTGGCCTGCCCTCCCCGGCTCTTCACCTAATCACCGCCATTGCCGGCCGGCTGAATAGCTTCCCCCCGCCCACTCAATGCAGCCCACCGCTCGCTCTGCTCGCCCGGCCGGAGACATATATTGTGTTAGCTCGTTGAGACGCTTAAATAAGAAAATATCATTTCCCGCGGAAAACACGCTTTCGTACGCAAATGACAGCCAATGACAAAAGGATCTGGTCCGAATTCAATTCTATCTGGAGCTGATGGCCTAATGAAAGATCGACGGGGATGACTTCCCCTGCCTGCCTGCTTGCTTGCTTGCTTGCTTGCTCTCTGCTCACCACGGGTTTTCTTCTCCTCCCCTCCCCCCTCCCCCCCCCCCCCCCCCCCCCCCCCCCCCCCCCCTGCTCCCCCCCCCTTCTAAGAGTCTTAGAGGGGATCGAGGGAGACATGTCCTTCTGCCCCCCCCCCCCTCCATCCCCACCCCTCTCCCCAACTCCCCTCGCCTCTTCTCCCCCCCCCCATCTTCTTCCTGTCGATCTTTCCCAATGCAGTCCGCAGATTGAAACGACAGTGTATTTGCACACCAGTAAGATGGGCCGGCTAATTAAGCTGGCAGCTTATCGGTTCTCTCAATACGGATAATTACTTCTGATGCCCGGGCGGTGGGGGAAAGAGGAACGGGCGCGGCCAGGAGGCGGGGACAAGACAGGTGCCTGCTGTGGCCATGCTCGTGCGATCCGTCCCCCCCCCTTTGATACATTACCATCACAATAAGCGGCCCTTCAAGCACACTTGATGCGGCCAAATTTCATTGGGACAGTTTAGCAGCTGCGTTTCGCGCCGTGAAATAGGCTATCTCCTTCACTTTGCTGGCGGCCACAGGAGGGGGGTGGAATGGGGGGGGGGGGGGGGAGGTAGGAGGAAGGATGGAAGGGGAGCAGGAAGAGTGGAGGATGGGGGGGGGGGAGGGGAGAGGGTAGGGAGAGAGGGTACCGCCGCAAATTAAATCCCCCTGCTTCCAGAATTATTGGGTTTCTTCAGCACGACAGTTCATCCTCTTTCCCTTTCTTCAGCGCTGAAGAGCACCGCAAAGATCAGACCACCGTCTTTACCTGAGGCATTAAGAAAGACGTAAAGCAAATGGCAGCGTTGATTAATCTCTTCGTTATTCTCAAATTGAAATGGACGTGCATGGCGGAAATGGCCCGTCCTCTCTCGCAAAAAAAGACTTTCCGGTCCACAGTGCGGGTGTGCGGGTAATAAGAAAGGGTCTGAACGACTCGGAGTTTGTGGCGTTCCTTTTTTTTTTTTTTTTTTTTTTTTTTTACCCTCAACCGTGGTTGCCATCTTGGGGCCCCCTAGAAACTTCATTGAATGCATCGTGGTTTGACGCACTGCACACACTGGCATGGCAGCTGGGGGAAGATGCGAGGTCGATGTGTGTGTGTGTGTGTGTGTGTGTGTGTGTGTGTGTGTGTGTGTGTGTGTGTGTGTGTGTGTGTGTGTGTGTGTGTGTGTGATAGACCTGTTTACACAGGTAACTCTGCAGCTGTCTGTATTGGATGTGACCGACAGGATACCGTGAGTTTTTATTCAGTATGGTACTGAAGAATGGTTTGCTGAGGTTTGGCGTCGTCAGTCCCTCCCACCCTAACCACCACCACCCCACCCCCAACTAGCAAGTGTGTCAGCGATCCATATATTGAACACTGTGATGGCTGACTTTCATTTATTCTTTGTTTATTTTGTTGATGATTTTTCTTGTTGATTGATGTTGTGGGCTACTGTCTAGTGAATTAAGCTTGTGAAAGTAAAATGATAATATTCGTATTCGAAATTTCTGAAATGAGAGAGAGAGAGAGAGAGAGAGAGAGAGAGAGAGAGAGAGAGAGAGAGAGAGAGAGAGAGAGAGAGAGTTTTATAGTTTCTCAAAAATAATTTTGGATGTAATGAATGCTTCCAGTGGAACAAAATTGTGTGCTGCTAGGTTTGTTGCGCGCGTGCGGAGAGAAAGAGAACGGGGGGGGGGGGGGGGGGGGGGAAGGTTGGCAGGCTCTTACTGTCAAGATGGGGATTCCAGATGTCGAGCCAGTTTGCTTTCCTATCCGGAACATGGCGGGCAAGACAAAAACAGTATCATGGCCGAAAGCAGATGAACCAGTGAAGCGATATCTATCAGACTGAAGCGGTTGTCCCAACCATTCGTTTCCTTGTTGATTCTGTGTGCCTCGTGTCAGCGTCTGTGCTCGTGGAATAGGCGTATGGGAAGCTGCATCAGCTAGAAGGTAGGTGCAGGTCATCGTTTCACCATGGGTGCAACATTTGACTTCTTTGTTCATTATTTGCAGTGAAAATACGGTAAATAATATCGAAGATATCCGACATCGTTCGTTATGATCTGTTAGTGTGTGTATGTGTGTGTGTGTATATGTGTGTGTGTGTGTGTGTGTGTGTGTGTGTGTGTGTGTGTGTGTGTGTGTGTGATATTCTGAAGTAGGAAACGAAGAACCTACACTGTCTAGAAAACTGGAACTGCCTTTCAGCTGGAAGAGAATGACGCACAATGAAGAAAGGACCCGAGGACCGAGCCACAATCAACGCTACATGCAAGATCCCAACCAAACCAGACAGCACCACAAGCATGTACTGATTGTCTTTAAAGAAAAAAAAGCGATTGAGAGTGTAAATGCTTGTGCCTAACGAGCGACAATGCCGGCCTTCTGGAGTATGTGGTGGGCCATGTTCACCGGCAGATGTTCGGAGTTCCAGTCCCTCTGCTGTCCAGCACAGCATACGGCCATGACCGGTGCTCACCTGGACGTGTCGTGTTCCTGGTGGTGTCGGAGTAACAGAGTAAGATACACCCCGCTTCTTCTTCCCTCACTGTCCTGGAATGCTTATTATTTTAAAGCATTTCTTTATTGAACAGATGTGTACATAAAACAGATTATTGAACTGAAGCAACAACAAGCAAATTCTTATAATTTGTTCAGTGACGGAAAATTTAACACACAAAAAAACACATCGGCGGATTACATAATCAACATTGATACGTAAAAGAGAAAGAAAAAAAATGCTGAATATCATATGGGAAAATTGTTTAAATGTCTTAATTTAAACTGAAAGACAGGAAAGAAGATAGAACAGATCAGAAGAATCTTATAGCGATGCAGCTAGGCAATCTACACAACAAACATGATTCCCCATGCACCGAACATACACAAATTTGAACACAGAGAGAGAGAGAGAGAGAGAGAGAGAGAGAGAGAGAGAGAGAGAGAGAGAGAGAGAGAGATCCCCGTCTCCCAAAACACCAAAGAGCCCAGCCCCGTGTCGCGCAGTGGGCCTAATGCAGAACGAAGTAACTAAGTCAGGGAACTGAACGGTCGACATACTAAACGTTACAGCTGTCTTGGGATTTGTTCGCTACTTTCGAATGGTGTTTCTATAATTTTCTTTTAATTCCTTGCTTTCATCTCATTCGTACGTGCGGGTCAAACACGCTTGACCAAATATTAAGGATACCAGTCTTCTTTGTCTTCATTGGGTCAGAAATCCGAGGTTCCTCTGGGGTAAATCACATGTTCACGTGACTCTCTGAACCCCCCACCATTCAAAGAGCTCTCTACCATGTCTTCAGGAATGATTGTCTGGACACGACCCATCGTGGGTTTTACATTTTGTTATGGCTGCTTGTGTGTGTGTGTGTGTGTGTGTGTGTGTGTGTGTGTGTGTGTGTGTGTGTGTGTGTGTGTGTCATTCTACCCATCGGTACATGAAAAATCTATTCATTTATCAAAGAGAGAGAGAGACAGAGACAGAGAAAGAAGAGAGAGAGAAGAGAGAGAGAGAGAGAGAGAGAGAGAGAGAGAGAGAGAGAGAGAGATGAGTCAGTGTACGTGCAGTTGTTGACGTTTTTGCTTAGTTAACCTTCGCGTGGGTAGCGATGTTTGCGCCTGCTGGATAGTCTGAACAGGGTTACTCAAACACTGTGAACTGATCTCAACAGAACTAGGCCGACAGTTGAAATGTGGTTAAGGAACGAACCTGATCAATTTTGAGTGGATCCGTGGAAAACATGCAGATCAATTTTGTGTGTGGATCCGTGGAAAACATGCAGATCAATTTTGTGTGGATCCGTGGAAAACATGCAGATCAGTTTTGTGTGGATCCGTGGAAAACATGCAGATCAGTTTTGCGTAGATCCGTGCTATACATGCAGATCAATTTTGTGTGGATCCGTGGAAAACATGTAGATCAGTTTTGTGTGAATCCGTGCTATACTTGCAGATCAATTTTGCGTGGATCCGTGCTATACATGCAGATCAATTTTGTGTGGATCCGTGCTATACATGCAGATCAATTTTGCGTGGATCCGTGCTATACATGCAGATCAATTTTGCGTGGATCCGTGGAAAACATGCAGATCAATTTTGCGTGGATCCGTGGAAAACATGCAGATCAATTTTGTGTGGATCCGTGCTATACATGTAGATCAATTTTGTGTGGATCCGTGCTATACATGCAGATCAATTTTGTGGTGGATCCGTGGTATATATGTAGATCAATTTTGTGTTGATCCGTGCTATAATTTTGTGTGGATCCGTGGTATACATGCAGATCAGTTTTGTGTGGATCCGTGCTATAAATTTTGTGTGGATTCGTGACATACATGCAGATCAAATACAGGATCCGCTCTCCTTTCCGTACTACTTGAGTACGCGTGGAGTACGAACAATCACTACCCCTGGCAAAAGTATGGGTCCAGTTTTTTGTTCACATTACTGATAAAAATTTCTCACAGGTTTTCCGATGAGCCTAATGTCACGAACCGATAGTTATCTACAATGTGATACACTTTCATGAAATAGGATTGAAAATTTTAGTGATATAAAAATCAGTGTTTGGTAATTTTGCATGCTCCATTTAAAGAAAGAGAATAACTCCAGTCTGTACCAACGGTAGCTTCCTTCGGCAGTGAATACTGTGTCATCAGACAGGAACGGACACAAAGGACGGATCCAAGATTCGTTCAGCCTTGATAGAAGTCTCCGCTCTCACAGGCACCTTTCCAGTTTTTATTTTCAGAGCAGCAGCAGCAGCAGTAAGCAGTGATGGTGTAGCGGAGCGGAAGTAGAAGTAGTAGTAGCAGCAGTGGTAGTAGTAGTAGTAGTAGTAGTAGTAGTATGTTGTTTGTTGTTGTTGTTGTTGTTGTTGTGTGGTGGTGGTGGTGGTTATTATTGTGCGGGCATTCGATATTCACTTTGGAGACTTCGGTTGATTAAAGTCCCGTCTGAAAGGCTTTGGAGGGTTTGCAGTCTGTGCGGTTAGTGATTCGAAAATCTCCTCCAACCGGGCTGATCCAGGCAAAGCTTGAACGCAGGAGCCTTGGGTGAAGAGAAAAACTCTGTATCCACTGGACCAACGAGGTTCCAAGGAAACCCATCATCCTTGCAGACAGTCGTGACTGTCGTTGGAACTGACCTCAGGATGGTCAAACTGACGTCACAGACTGAAGTGAAACCAGGACGGGGATGGCCAGAATATTCATCCGACTTTATTGGAGGGACGGAGGACGAAAGATCTGTAGAAAAGAGGTGGGCAGTCGACAGTTGGAAGGTTGAACGATGTATTTTTCGTCTATGGGTAGCTTGTAAATGGGTAGCTTGTAAAAGCCGTTATTTTTCACCATTTTGGTAACTGGTAGGATTCTCCGAATGCTATCATGTCAAATGTGATCCCCCCTGATGCATTTGTAGATACGAGTGGATTTTTTTTTTCTTCCTAGAAGAATGTTACACTCCATATTGTTCAATGATTTTTCTTTTAAGTAATGGACGTGCTACGCTAAAACTTTATAATATATATTGAAGAGAAAATGTGACCTTTAGTTTTTCTTTTTAAGTAATGCACGTGCCTACGCTAAAACTTTATAATATACTGAAGAGAAAATGTGACCTTTAGTTTTTCTTTTAAGTAATGTACGTGCCTACGCTAAAACTTCATAATATACTGAAGAGAAAATGTGACATTTAGTATCTCAGAGAGAGAGAGAGAGACTGATGTGGATGATACTACCCACTAAGCCCCGGCCAACCGCCATCCACCTGTCACTTCTCCCTCTCTGTCCGTCTCCACCAACCCCCCCCCCCCCCCCCCATCCCCCCCTCCCCTTCCCTTCTTCCCTGTCCCCTTCCCGCTACCAGCCCCCTCACGCCCGTCCCTCCTGCTGACGACAACATTCACGTCTACTGGGTAATTTCATTGGTACATCAATGCTTATCACCATCAGACAATGGCTGTAGCCACTCATCCATGACAGTGCCATCTGTGACCAGCGGCCAGCAGTCAGTCTGCGGGTTCACACCTTGTTCGTATGCCCAGCGCTCCACGCCACAGCAGATGGGAGGGACACGCCGGCGATACCTTTGACAGATAGTCTAGCAGATCGGGTGATTGGGACTTGGGGGTGTTATCTCCACACGCAAACTCCCGAGTGTCATATAGACGCCCCTCACACGCCCCCCTCACACACACACACACACACACACACACACACACACACAACGCATGCACGTACGTACGCGCACACACACACACACACACACACACACACACGCGTGCGCACGCACGCACGCACGCACGCACACTCCCCCCCCCCCTCTCTCTCTCTCTCTCTCTCTCTCTCTCTCTCTCTCTCTCTCTCTCTCTCCCCCCCAACAACAAACAACTCAATCTACAAAGCATACACTGCAAATGTTGGCCATACAAACATCCCCATCTGTGAGCCATACAGCCCCAATGTCTGCGCCATAGACCCCTCCCCCCCACACCCCCCGCCCCCACCGCCTTCAATGCATGGGCCATACTTCAATATTTGGACCAATATTTGGGCTTTACAAACATCCCTGTGTTGTGCGATATACTAATGTGTTTTCCATGTGGTCAATAAATGGTTACAAATTAAAGCACACACACACACACACACACACCCACGCACGCCACGCACACACACACACACACACACACACACACACACACACAGGCATGAAAAGAATAGCTAGTGCTTTGAATTGTGCGGTAAAAAAAACACCGTTATTATCAAACCATTAATAGAAATTGCGATGTTGGCCAAGAAACCAGTGTGATTATTGACAGCAAAAAAAAAAACCTTTGACCAGATTAAGATCATGTATTCTGCCAGCATTTTGCTTAGCTTCTACGTTGGAAATCAGTAAGTAGCTTGGCTGGAATCTTTGGAAGGGGGGGGGGGGGGGGGGGGGGGGGGGGGGGACATACCCCGAAATGTATTTGCGACATCTGAAAAAAAAAAACTATTGGGATCCCGTTAAATTTAAGATACGTGGTATCTGGCTGCCAAGAGATCTAAAACACTGCCGGGTAATTCATTACAACGACAAGCTTGAAGAAGTTGTAGCGTTGTTTAGAATTTGGTCCAACAGAAACATTAATCATTTGGGGAAATTTGATAATTTGGGGAAATTTGCTATATCAAAATCCTTCTTTAAAAGTTACTATATCTGTGGATTATTATTTAAAGATATCTGAAGTTAAAAACATGTTTGATATGTGTTAAACTTACACGGGTAAGAAAAGTGTATTTTTTCTATGCAAAAAAAAAAAAAAAAAAGAAAAGTATTTACTCCTACTTTTATATTTGAAAGAAAGAATTCGATATATCATCAAAAAACAAAAACAAACAAACAAAAACACACTTTTTATGGACACGTGTTTTCAAAGCCTTTTTATTTTTTAAAGATAGTACAACCCCAACTCCAGATCTACAAGTTGAACCCTCTCTGTATAGTGAACTTATTCAACCAGAGAAAGAAGTAAAATTGATACAAATCATGGACCATTTAAAAAAAAAATTCATTGCAAAGTTTGTGAGGGAATTTTTTTTTTTTTTTTTTTTTTTTTTTTTTTTTTTTTTTTTTTTTTTTGCCTTCATTCATAATTCTTTCCAAATCAGCACTGATGTCTAGACGGGAGGCAATTACTTGTCGTGTAATTGATAAAAGACTGGGTTTTTCTTTCTCTCACAATAACAAACAGTAACACAACCAACGCGGTTTCCTTAATTCGTCACAGAAATTAATCAAAAGTAACAAGCGCAGTGAAGTGGAAATTGACCGAGATTTGTTATCCGAGGTACTAATGACCCACATGGTGTTTTTTTTTTTTTTTTTTTTAATGACAGGGCATTAAAACGCATTAGAGGACATTTGTTTTGCCGGAAAATGGTTTAATTTTCAATGCAAGGGAGACAAAACTTGAATATCACAGGAGACGACTATTTAATGAAGATACTGCAAATTATAGATAATGCCAGACTCGACAGAACTATGTGTACACTTGTTTTCTTTCTTTTTTTTTTTTTTTTTCAATTCTGTCCGAACCTCTGTGCCATCTCAGTGGTATTGCACCCACGCTGGTCGTTCCGACTCTGCGTGTACACCTTGTATTATGTAACTGAAGAAAGGCAAGGCACAGCATGACTTACTGCACTGTGACTTTAAGTTCTCCAAACAAGTTATGCTGCTTCACCACACTTAGCTTTCAAAAGTGTTCGACAAATCGTTAATTCTCTCTCTCTCTCTCTCTCTCTCTCTCTCTCTCTCTCTCTCTCTTTCCCCTTAATACTGATGGACCCGATAATGTGTAGCACGCAGATCTATGTAAGCACTTGTGTCATCTTGTGTATGTGGAACGATATCTACGAACTTAAAACAAAAATTCCTTTACATATTATGGTCAGTCCTATACACTATCATCATCAACTCGTGATAATAACTGAAATGAAAAGAACACCCCGATGATAAGCCAAACAGTAAAAGAGTAATAACGATAATTTGATAAAGGCAAAGCAAACATTACTCAGGGAACCAAATATCTCAACATAATACAAAGACCCCTCTACCCCTGGTTTAAATAAATGTGGAAATGTCACTGTTTGGGTGGAAATAAAATTAAAACAGAACATAATCATTCGTTTGAGACTTAACATTATCATGCTTTGAGGATGGGAATTTACACCGCTTCGTGTACTAATCAGAAGATGTTACTGTTCTAGGTGCTTGGGTCAAATGCAAACAGGAAAAAAATAGAAAAGAAAAAGCAATGGCTGGGTAGCCACAGAAAGAGAAGATAATCTATTCAGAGACAGAAGCTGACGAATAAAATCCGAGAAGATAATCAGTTGATGGAAAGGTTCTGAATTATTCGTTGAGCTTCTTTCCGTCAGTAAATTATCTCTTCTTTCCGGTAGCTACGAAGCCATTAAAAAAAAAAAAAAAAAAAAAAGGTTAAGAAAAAAAATCCCTTTTTTTTACCTCTAGCTCCTAGGGACTACACATTTATCTTGTTTGTATTGAAGATGATACGATTTTTTTTTTCTCTCTCTCTGAAAGACACTGAATCAGAGAGTGGGTTGTTAACCTTCGTCTTTATTTTTCCATCTCTATCTTTTACTGGGCCATCTGCTTCGCCAAAATCTGTAAACTTTCTGACGATTGGTGTTCCCCGAAGTTGAAGTATGGCTGCCTTAATGGCGGGATAAAAAAAAAACCCGTCATACACACAAAGCTCCACTCCTTTTGTTGGGTAGACAGGATTAATCCTTGCCTGTATATACAGGGAGTGTCCGCAGGAGCATTAGCCTGCGTTCGCAGAAAAGAAAAAAAAAAAGAAAAAAAAAATTAGTGGCTGATAAGATCGTAATTCATTCTATTTTCAGACTCGATTTTATCTGGCCTGTATTGCATGGGTTATAATAAAAAAGAAAGTCGGTTTTTTTTTTTGTTTGTTTGTTTTTTTTTTACTGAAAGGTTCATTTTGTTTTAAACGTAATTCGTGAGTTGCTGACGTCCGTCTGGCTGGCGATCCGTTTTGGAAAAAATAATCACTTTATGAGTCGTTATGAGACTTTGTTTTTCTTCATCGTGGTAATGATGGTTTGTTGTGTGTGCCAGCAGCACCCTTCTCCTGCCGTACCTACAGTTTTCTCTGGCATTCAGGTACCATCTCCTGCCGTACCTACAGTTTTCTCTGGCATCCAGGTGGTGTTTTGAGCATAAGCAGCTGCGCTCACATGTCTGCCGCCTGGCGACACCGAAGGTAAGTGGACCTAGTTTCTTTTCAGTTTGACAGTGACTGCGTGGCCGTTGGTAAGAGGCGGTAATCTATTGGCTGAAAGAAACTCGACGAAAAATTCCGTCACTCGACTGATTATCTTTCATTATCTTATTTGTTGAGGTTCTTTCGGTCAGTGAATTAACTTCTCTTCCTGTGGTTAAGCAGCCACTGCCTTTCTTTCAGATGACATAATTTTTTTTTTTTTTATTCACGCTCCTTTTTGCATAATTAGCTGCTGTGAACAAATGACTGAAAGAGATCATCTCTGGATTATGGCAAACATTACATTGTGTAACACCCCCACAGCAATGCAACCAAACGCATCTTTCAATCTTCCCTGTCACTTTAAAACACACACACACACACACACACACACACACACACATACATAATAGATTTTGATGACGCTATGCCCCGACATGAACCCCTGTTGTTGACTGGGCTACAAAGAACATCAATCATATTGAATATCTCTGACCTCAAGCCAACCAGTACATTCTGGGCAAAATGTATAAACAAGTCACATTCTAGATCAAACCAAAGGAAAAGCGAAATATGTAAGTGTCATGAATGTTTAATCCGTGTAATGTTTTTCATTGTTCTGCAAAAAATGCCCGATGAGTTTACCCAAGCTCGTTGAATTAAAAAAAGTTGTAATTGTTGTTGTTGTTGTTTTTTTTAATTAGCCGTACTTGCAGATGAGATACGTTCTTGACTGATGCATATGAGTATTGTCTACAACTTTCCAACAATGCGATTTGTCACTGATTTTGTTTGTTGTTTTCTTAATTCCTGGTGACGACCGTTTATCCACAATTATTATCTTCTATACCACAAGAGAGGCGATAGAAAGTACATGAACATAGAAAATATTCCAGCTGGTAGGCTTATCTGATCGACTGCAACCTGTGTCCGATCGAAAACAAAAGATCGGAAAGTAAGCGCAAAATAACTATATCCGTGTGTGTGTGTGTGTGTGTGTGTGTGTGTGTGTGTGTGTGTGTGTGTGTGTGTGTGTGTGCGTGGGGTGTGTGTGTGTGTGTGTGTGTGTGTGTGTGTGTGCGTGCGTGCGTGCGTGCGCGCGTGCGTGCGTGCGTGCGTGTGTGTGTGTGTGTGTGTGTTTGTGTGTGTGTGTGTGTGTGTGTGTGTGTGTGTGTGTGTGTGTGTGTGTGTGTGTGTGTGTGTTGGGGGTTTTGGGGAGTTGGGGTGGAGAGATGGTAGAGATGACCACAAAGTATCTATCTATTCATACTTTCCACAGCTTTGTTGTGTTTCTGTCTACTTTTGAGAACTTCTTCTATTTTTTTTTTTAAATCTGTTTGTGCTACTTCGTACTATGTTGTTTCATTTCTTCCTGCGTTTTATTGCGTTGTGCTTTTTTTTTCATGTTTACCCGTTTCTTCTACTGTTTTCCTCTGTTTTTGCTATTTCATCTCACTTCTTGCTGCTATGACTGCTTGTTCCTACCCTTTTCCTGTTTTATGCAAGGTTTTTTTTGTTTTGTTTTGTTTTTTTTTACGTTTTTTGTTTCTCTCTTTCTTTCTTTTTTCAAACTATTCTCCCAATGTTGTGCTACTTCCACCTGCTTTTTTTCTGTTTTGATCTACTTTTTCCAATATTTTAGACTTTTTTCAACTTTTCACTGCTTCGTCCAACTTTGTCCTTTCTCTTGCTGTGCTGATTACTTCTTCCTACTTCGTGCAACTTCTTATCAATTTTTTTTTTTTTTTTTTTTTACTCTTTTCCTGATTTGCGCAACTTTTACCTATTTTACCACTTCTCCCTATTTCGCACAAATTCTTATCATTACAGCTTCTTCCCATCCTATACTGCAGCTGCGTCTAGCTACTTCAATTTTACTTGTCAGTGACTTTCTTTAATTTTTTTTTCCCTTTTACATCATACTTTGGGGTACATCTTATTTCGTACTGCCTTTCCCACTTTAAACAGCCAACATGGTTTTAATTGCTTCTTTCTACTTTGCGGGTTTATTCTTTTTTTTTTTTTTTTTTTTTTTTGCTACATGTGTGTTTAATGACCGTTCGTTCCATTATGTCGCCTGGACTATGCCAACGCATGTACGTGATGATAAATTCAATATGCACTCTCATTTATAAATGGAACAGATCAGAGAGTGAGTTTCTGTCTGAATCTCTCTTTTGCGCTTCAGTTCTTGTCTGACTCGCACTTCTGCGTATTAATTTTTCTGTTCAATGTAAGATTATGTGTTTTAAGGTTTGGTTGTTGTTTTTTTTTTTTTTTTTTTTTTTTTTTTTTTAAGAATCAAACGAAACTAAAATGTCGATACAGCATAATATGGTAAACATACGCATACTTGGCTGTGGGATCAAGCTTGCATATATTATCACGTTCTGATGTGATAGAATGCATCACGTGGACTCTATGTGTGTGTGTGTGTGTGTGTGTGTGTGTGTGTGTGTGTGTGTGTGTGTGTGTGTGTCTCTCTCTCTCTCTCTCTCTCTGTGTGTGTGTGTGTGTGTGTGTGTGTGTGTGTGTGTGTGTGTGTGTGTGTGTGTCTGTGTCTGTGTATGTGTGTGTGCTTTTTCATGCGTGTTCTTGCTAAATAAACACTCTGTATTACTTGTATTCATTGCCTATTATTAAAGGAAATCAAATGAATTTTATTTTGATCTCGCAACAAGCAATATTCAGCTAAACTGACCACCTCACCCCACCTCTCCCAGTACAGAAAAACAATGATCGAAGTATAGAACATATAGTACGAAACAAAATGGCGGAAACCGGAGTTCAGCCTGAAATATGCCTTGACTTCAGCAGGTCTGTATAGAGTCCCATTTCTGATCGGCTGTCAGACATCGTCAAACAGACAATGGTGTGTCGATCAAGCGTTTGCGTTTGTAAATGGGTTTTGTGTTTGTGGCCGTCAAAACGCTGAGGCTTATTAACTGGAATTGAAACGCGTTGTATATATAAATGTTTGTTGCGTCTGCGAGTTCTCAATATTTTCTGTGACCAAACTGTCCTCGGTATTAACAGAAGGAAAGAGAGTAAGATGTGTACGTGGGTCTTTTGTTTAGTTGCGCGTGTGACATTTGTATTTTGAATTTTCTTCCGCACGTCGGAATATCTGGTGATCGAGCTCTATAAAACTAAGCTTTGAGTATCGATTGTCTGCAAATGTGCTTTGTTGCTCGAGTTTGTACGGAAGCCGTTGGATGTCGTGATGACGTCAACGGACAGGCACACTTGACGTCATCCGGTGGTCTTTGTCTCATCACCTGAGTAATCCTGTGCATGTATCACAAACGTCTTTACTGTTTAGGGGGAACCAGAAAATGGTAAGGAAATATAGAGGGAATGGGGGGGGGGGGGGGGGGGGGGGGATATTGGGGGGGGAGAAACGGGAAGGGGAAATAGAAAGAATTTGAGGGGAGGGGGGGAGCAGAGGCAGTGACGCAGAAGGGGATGGGAAGAGGTAGGGGGAAGTAAAAGATAGTGGATGGGGAGAAAGCAAACGGGGACGTGGACGGGGGGGGGGGGGGGGGGGGGGTAGCAAGGGTTGGGGGTGGAGATAGTAGGGAA
>JADBJO010001322.1:207500-215000 GCA_016801955.1 Conus betulinus | reverse complement strand
ATGTTCTCATCCTTGATGCCAAAAGTAGATTGTATCTGTACGGCATAAATTATCATGTTAGTTTGGCTCAGCTGATTCTGTCCTCAGAGGATTTCACAGCGAGAATACAGAACAAGCTGTGAATTTGATTTTTTTTTTTCTTCTTCTTCAAATCGACAACAGAAACGTCCAGCTGTTGCAAAATCTTTAATATTTTTTTCTTAACCAGTGACAGATATATTTGACACGCAAAGGAGTTGTGTTAATGCACTTCTAAGTTGTACTATCACACACACACACACACACACACACACACACACACACACACACACACACACACACACACACAAGAATGTATGAATATGAATATCTTAATTGGATTAATCCACAGTCCCTTCCTGACAGGGATAATAACAAAGTCTGTACCAAAAACTCTCGACTAATGATGTCAACAGCAACGGGAAGTGTTAGAACTACATATAATTTATTTCAGATAGCAATAAATTCAACGAAAATGTTGCGGTATTACAATCGTCGCGCAAAACTTTGACAAAACAGTGTTTATTCTTTATGACAGAACTAAATTATGTCTACAACGGCATAAATTATGATTATTATTTTTTGGTGCAACTAACTGCTTGTATCGCTTCAATTCATTAAAGGGGGATAATTCTTCCATCGTGCATGCGTGACCTGGAACAAACACAGAATGTGTGAAACACGAGCGACATAGCAAGAGCGTTTTATTTACCCCTTTATTTTTTTTTATTTTTATTTATTTTTTTTTTTTTTTTCTGTATATCGCACGTTCATCGGCTCTAAACTGCCACGGACTGCTTGGATTGCTCTGATCCAACAGCATACTGACACTGGACCCCAAACTCTCGGCAGCGATCGATTCTGTATCCTGATCCCACACTGCAGATGATCTACAGCTTCTTCCAAACACCTCTTGCAGAGAGACTGCAGCATCTAAACATACTGAAATGAATACGTGAGTCTGTAGTTCTGTTGAGTCTGGATCTGTTCTCAAACAGTAACAGTGACAGTGAGTGTACATGTGTGTGTGTGTGTGTGTGTGTGTGTGTGTGTGTGTGTGTGTGTGTGTGTGTGTGTGTGGAGTATGTGTGTGAGAGAGAGAAGAATGAATGAATGAATGAATGATGAATGAATGAAGTTTAAAATGCTATTAAGCTGTACAGCCCATTTAGCAAATCGGCGCGATGTACAAAGAGAAAACGCGACTCGACTTCGATTTTCATTGACATAGAAACCATAGCAATGTCTTTTTCTTTCGCTTTACATGACAAAATCGCGAACGAGAAAATGTCACTGGTCTACATTCACTGTCAGTTTCTGTAGATGACGGTTATCCCAGGTAAAATCCGTGGAGAGCGTGCAGCCGTCGTAGAGCACGTGCTTGGGTCTCTGCATGCTTCGTGTTGCCAACACGTTGTCCTTACCGAAGGCTGGCCAGTTTAAACCCATTCCTCCGATGACATGTGTCTTTCTTCTTGCTTGACGTACCAAAATAAACATCGTCCTCCGCGGGCGGATCGCAGGAATACCCCAGAACGACATCATCTGATTCAAATAGCAGCACGCCCACATCATCCGTTTGATGAAACACGACCTTCCTAAATGCGTTGTTTCTGTGGGAATCTCGCAATCGTCTCTGCACCTGTCGATCTGTCAGAGTAGCGACATAATTCTTTACCACTCTTGTGTCAAAGCCGGCGACTATTTTGTCGATCGCTTGTTCTGGACTTACGTCGATGTCTGATGGGTGGATTTCTGGGTCGCTGATGTTACACTCCGACAGATCGGAGCGCAAAGACAGAAGCGCATCCTGAGTATGCGACGTGCCATCATCATCGCGAATCTGCTTGATGTGTTCTGCACTGTGCTGTGTACTGTGCGCGTCCGACTCGGCGTTAGGCTCGGTTAGTTCACTGGCATCACTAGTGGTACAGAGACCAGCACCAACCTGTTCAGGTCGTCTGTTATGCTGCTTGGCTCTCTCTTGATCCCGTCGCACACCTGGCTGGGGGCCTTCTTCCTATAATACTGAACTTGAGTTCTCCGGTTCAGGACAGGATCCGCCATTGTTGTTGATACTGGGCTGACTGGCTTCAGTCGTAGAACGACAGCTGTGTTGTTGCCTTCTCCCGTAATTTTCCAACTCGACACGGAGTTTTCAGTCAGCAGGGCGTTTAGGACCGTCTCCGCAGTCGCTGGAAGTCCAGTAACTGGCACTGTCACAAGAAAAATTAAAAACAATTGCCGCAGGTGAAATAAATGGCGCCCTATCGCTTCGTGTCAAACCACGTGACCCCCCCCCCCCCCCCCCCCCCCCCCCCCCCCCCCCGAGAGAGAGGGGAGACGGGATGTTGGAGTTGATGGAGATGACAGGGAGGGAGGAGGGGAAACCGAAAGGAAAGACACAACATAGTTGATTAATCCACATCATATCCATACGTTTTGATTTGTCCATACAGTGTATGCTGTTTCATCGCACTTATGTTTGAAATGTGTTCGATAAATTGTTAATTATATTAATGTGACACGTGTGCCTGTTCTGGATTCAGGCCAGTCTCTCTCTCTCTCTCTCTGTGAGTGTTTGTGTATGTGTGTGTGAATGTGTCCTCTCTGTGTGTATTTGTGTGTGCGTGTAAATGTGTGTGAATATGTTTGTGGGCGTGCGTGTGTGTGTGTGTGTGTGTGTGTGTGTGTGTGTGTGTGTGTGTGTGGGGTGCATTTGTATGTATGTGTGTGTGTGTGTGTGTGTGTGTGTGTGTGTGTGTGTGTCTGTCTGTCTGTCATCAGGATGATGCAAAACCTACCGAATCTATCTTGGTGGACGGACGGATTGCTGTCCAAGCCGAAAACTTGAAATTAACGTCCGACTGGGCCGGAGGCCCTTAAAGACAAGAGACACTCGTAGACCGAAGACTGCGATTTTTGCGGCAGTTCTTGTCGTTGAAAGCAGTGTTGTGTCTGGTTGCGGTTGGGAGCTATGGTCTGTTGCTCTCTCAGCTCTGGTTCAGTGTGAACTGTTCATTTCGTGGTGTTGGGCGGGCGACCGACGATGGATGTTGGTTTTCTTCGCCTCTTCCCCCCACCAAAGGCCTGTCTTCAGGGCCACCAGGCGGCCTTCTTCACGCTTGAGTGGCGATAGTTCTGTGCCGCCTGAGGCCGCCCTCAAAGAGGAAGCAGGTAGAAAGTCGCTAGAGCGCTGCACTAGGCCCATCTGTGGTCCACGCAGACTATGGTCAAGAGGGCAATTTTCAGCCCAACCCTAGAGAGGGGGCGGGGGGGGGGGGGGGGGGTGCCGTACCCCTGAAGCATGGTTTCCCAAGCCACGGTAATCTCAGTCAGGCAACGCTTCTTAAATAAAGACATGAAACGCTACTCGCCAACACTGTTCTTGTCTCCCATGGTGCAGTAAACAGACCATTTTCCTCCATACACATGTTCGCAGACATCTGGATTATTGGCCGGATCCAGGATCTGTTCAGCCTTGATGAAGGTCCGCGCTCTCCCGAATATCCTCGTTGTCATTATCATTGCTACCTCTTTCTCAGAGGACTATGTTCGTTTGTTGGTCTGCCAGTCAGTAAGATTACGCTAACCTTGCGGAAACCCACCATAATCTACTATTAAGTTGGAATGTGGCTCACAGCCAGATTCGTTAAGTTTTTGTGAGGATATGGGGTGTGGATCTTGAAAACTATCGGATCCAGAATCCATTCAGCAAGGTTAGTAGGGTTTGTTGTAGTTGTTGTTGTTGTTGTTGTTTTTGCTTTGAACATGAACATTGTAATCTTATTGTTTCCATTTGATAACAGTCTCTGAAGTAATGTCTACATTCATGGAATTACAAAAATTCATCATAACACACGTGTTGACATATTGTATTTTCCACGTCAAAATAAACACATTTTATGGGAGGTAAGTCTTTCGGTGGATGCCTCTAATTAGCTCCCCTTGAAGAAAAAAATGATAGTCCTTTCACCCATGCTTGGAAGACGTATCCAGAACTTATTTGACCTTGGAGACGTGCACTTTTAGGATGCCCATCTAGTGACAACGACGACGACGACGACGACGATAATGATGATGATGATAGTGATGATGATGATGATAACGACGACGACGACGATGATGATGATGATGTTGCTGACGACGACGACGACGATGACGACGACGACGACAACAACGACGACAACGACGACGACTACAACGACTACGACGACGACGACGACTACGACGACGATGATGGTGATGATGATGATGATGATGATGATGATGATGATGATGATGATGATGTCGACGACGATGACGACGATTTGATGATGATGATTGTCGTCCTGCGCTGAGATGGTACCAGCGACAGCGTTCTACTGCATGGTACAGTGGCTGCAATCCTCCTCATTACGGAGGTCATTTTGACCGGTGATGCTTTTCGCTGAGCTTTTGGACACTGAACAATACCGTTTCTATTCTTGTTGCAAGGCAGATTTTTTTAGCCCCACCCCCTACCTCTTACTCTTCATCGTGGGACACTGTTAAGCTAAAGAGAGCAGTTTCATTTTGCTGTCCCTGTTCTCATGCAGATATCTCTTTCTTGAAGTTATTGGTGTTTTGTCTTCAATGTAATTATTATCACTATTATCATTATCATCATCATCATCTTTATTATTGTTGTTATCATTTTCATTTTTGTTATTATTATGTTGTTATCATCATCATCATTACTAGTAGTAGTAGTAGTAGTAGTGTTCTTGTTATTAGTATTATTGTTGTTGTTAGTTTTTAGTTGTGTATTTGTTTGTATGTGTGTGTGAGAGAAACAGAGAGAGAGGTTGGTGGTGGTAGAGAATTGCACGTGCTTGCGTGCACGCACGTGTGGTCAGTGGTGGTGGTGGTGGTGGTGGTAGCGTGCTAAACAGAATCTCACTGCAAATAACTCAAAACCAATGTGCGGAGTTTCACTACTTTTATCCTGGTCATCTGTAAGGTCAGTATGTACGAGCGCGTAAAGTTTAACGTCTCTGAGTTCAACGCTAAGCATATCACGAAGGAAACTCCGTTCGCAAACGAGTCAATATACCTTTACGGGGAGGCTACGGTACCACTGAGTCGACGAGGATCCAAAGAAAGAAATGATCGGAGCGCACGTGTCGCACATAATCTATGTGTCTTTGGTCCTGCACAGTTGGCATACATCGCGAAACGGCGTAATGCCTGATCTTGGCTAAGACAAAGTTCAAGCAACCTGGCCTCTGGTTGAGGCTCTTTCCATGTCAAATCCACCTTGTCAACATTTCTCTTGTTTGCTCTGAAGATGAAGTGGATTTTTTTTTTCAAAGGAAAACAGGATGAATCAGAGACCAGGTTACTTACACTTTGTCTTTCTCCAGTTCACGTGTGACGCAAAATTTGCGCACTGGGTAGGAACATAGATTCTGCGTAATGCATGCACGAATTTCTCGATGAGTGGAAAGAAAAAAAGGGTATAACGCTGTCTGAGAGAGGACGCAGTCAGCAAGGTTTGTGCAGGGATGATGTAAGTGCACAGAAATTGATTTCTTTTCTCCGACACCGTTTTGATTCTTGTCATGCTGTTGTTTTTGTCGTCATCGTTGTTGTTGTTTCTTCTTCTTTATTATTATTATTTTCGCCTCTTCCTCCTCCTCCTGCTCCTCTTTCTCCTCCTCCTTCTACATCTCCTTCTTCTCCTCCTCCTCCTCCTTCTCATTCTCCTCATCCTCCTTCTTCTTCTTCTTCTGGCTGCAGTAATGTGTCTGTTGCTGTTTGTGTTACTTGCAGCTGTGGTCGTGTTTCAAGGGTCGTTGCTCTTCGTGACGAAGATAATGGTGGTGTTGTTACCGAGCTTGATGTATTCCTTACTTTGGACTTTTCTTTTCTTTTCTCTTTTTTTTTTCGAGATTGTTTCTCATGTTATTTTCAGGGATGATGTTATCTATGAAATTAACAAAAAATCAAAATGACAAGACAATCTCCTGGCTTCAACCGCACGTGCGCAAGAATGTGTGCGTGTGCGTGTGCGTGTGCGCGCGCGCGTGTGTGTGTGTGTGTGTGTGTGTGTGTGTGTGTGTGTGTGTGTGTGTGTGTGTGTGTGTGTGTGTGTGTGTGTGTGTGTGAAACTTTAACACCAGCATTTTCCCGGTAATTAAACGACGGGACAGCAGAACTACATTTTGGCAGAATGATGAATACTGATTGATTGCCTCATGACGACCTATGACATTGACTGCACTCCGACGACATCCTCTGCTGAGTCTGCGACAGGACCAGACTGGATGTAGCTGCATATGCCTGATGGGGGAGTTGGGGTGGGAGAGGGGGGAGGGGGGGAGGAGGAATGTTTCCGAGAGTGCACGGTCCATGCAGGTACTACTGCCCTACACTTGTATGTACAGACGCTCGTCCGTGAGACAGAGACACATATAAAAGTAGTTAAAAAAAAAAAAAAAAAAAAAAAATTAAACGGCAAGACTCGTCGTCTGACTCCCTGCTTTTCCCTCAGGGACAGCTACAAGTCTAAACATACTGGCGTTTTATCACACATCAGACAGTCAAAGCTCTCTCTCTCTCTCTCTCTCTCTCTCTCTCTCTCTCTCTCTCTCTCACACACACACACACACACACACACACACACACACACACACACACACACACACACACACACACACACACACACATTTATGATCCCCTGGATCGAATTTCGTCTCCTAAATGAAAACCCTAAAGAAATTCATCCGACATCGCTGCCTCGACATTCATGGCTACCCCTAGCATCAAACACAGACCTACCACCATCAATGGCATTCTCACCACCATGGAAAAAAAAAATAAAGAATCAATTACATTGCTTCCCAAGGTTGCCAGCAAAGGGTCGATAGGGAAAGTACGATGAAAAGGCCTTTGAAGAAGAAAGAGTACGATGAAAAGGCCTTTGAGAAAGAAAGAAGTACGATGAAAAGGCCTTTGAGAAGAAAGTGGCCCAGAAACCGATGGTGAAAAATAATCTATTGGAAGGAAATCTGTGACACTGTAAGACTTCAGAACCTGAAAAGGTTGCAAAGGTCAGACAGCAAGAGAGGTCGGATCATGACCAATGACGTCACTCTTCTGCTATTAAAGCTTGATGCAGCGCAATTTGTTCCATCGCGGCAATTTGTTCCAATGCTACAAATTGCCGCACTGACTGCGGCAATTTGTTACAATTTTCTTTCGTACAATTGACCCAAGTTGTCGCTTTAAATTGCAGCGCCTAAACACTTTCTGGCACACAGTCATCCAAGCTGATCCACTTCCTTCCTTCCATATTGCTGAATATCCCTGGAACACGTCCCTCGACCCTTGAGTGTCAGGCGTCTCTACATGGCAGCATGCCAAGGCAGTGGCCTTGCTATTGCCATTAGGAGAGTCGTCAACGATCCCCGATGGCGGGATGCCTGGGTGTTCCTTCAGCAAGACTTCATCCAAAATTTT
>JADBJO010001322.1:190000-200000 GCA_016801955.1 Conus betulinus | reverse complement strand
GAAAATAAGATGATTTAGAAACTGTGTCCGAATCAGATTAAATTTTAAAATCACAGTTACATTTATGTCGTACTCCATTAGAGTACTTCAATACACACCACGTTATTAAATATACACCTTTCCTGCGGTTGTATTTTCTTCTCAATGGACAGTACTTTGATAAACAATTTTCCCTCACAGTAGTCAGTGCTTTCTTGCGTCCTTCCGTAACACTCTAATGCAGTGTTGTATGTACTCCCTCCTGAGCACCGTAAAATACAACAGAAAGTCAGCGTGGGTTCCAAAGTACACGAGCCCGCAAATGACCCTTAACTATTAATTTTTCACACTGAGCACCCAGTAGAAGTTTGATCGATCATCGTAAAGCCAGAAAAACTATTAACTCCTTTTGATTGTGCGCGTTTCCCATCTGAATTATGTGAGGTCCACTCATCCTGACGATCTAATGTCCGCCCATTAACTGTATTTCATAGAATTGGACGTGTGGTCGGTTTTGATCAGCTGACCACGAATGGTCAATCTCCGAGCACCGCAGAACTCACTGACCATTAGCTTCCCCCTGCATAAAGACAAGACTGTGTTCTGTTTCAATTGACGACGACCGTTCCAGTCGTCAAACATAGCCAGCATCTTGCTGCCTATGTAAGAGATTCGGGCAGCCACCATTTTATGTTTTCTTCTTGTTTCATAGCACTACCATGAAGCTGGGCGTCCTCACGGGGAAAATCAAAGACAACAGTTTTCGTTATGCAAGCCAGATCTGCGCTGGCTGGACGATTGTAGCGACAAGTGGACATGATCACAATGTTAATGCTGATTACTGACCACTGTCCTGTGACTGCAGGTCGTTGTGGTGCCATGGTCATGTGCAGCTTCGTAGAGGTGTTGTAACCATTCCAGTCATTTATGTTGTCCATCCAGGAATTCTGTTTTACCACTTCACCTTCCACTGTACCCTGCATCATGATGTTGGACAGGGAGCCAAAGTAAGACACACGCCAGTTCCAAAAAATCTTACGTTGCTTAATGATAGGGAGATGTTGCGCGCCAGCGTAGGTAATGCCTTGCTGTCTGATGTTGTCCTTTGTCGTGTATTCTTCAAACGGTATACGGGGAGGCCATCGGACCATGCATTCTCAAACACCTGAAGTGCTGAGATACATTTCAGATATATGTCTGCAATGATCACACCACAAACCTTCAATGTCCATATATTTGCAGTCTAATCTCTATGACGCCTTACTCTATCAGGAAACCTAAAATACGAACCACAAGTACACAATAACTGAATTTTTTTCACTGTCTGTTGTGTCGCAGGCTCCATTTTCACGATCTCCCCCCACCCCGCCCCATCCCACCCACCACCACCAGCACCCCCTGCCACAAAAAAAAAAAGGAGGTGAAAAATGAGCCCAGGTGTGTCAAGCTGATAACTCTTTCCAATCCTGAATAAAAAGATGTTTCTTGACTCTGGCATTAGTGGTCAACAAAGATGTTGTTCAGCAGAGATGTACATAGTTCTCACTGGATTTTAACTTCGTCTCGGTCTTAGCAACTCTTCAAGGCGAACAGTGGAAAAAAAAATCAGGTTTAACATCTCAAGACAACATAAAAACTTGAACTTCAACATTGCAAATATTGTCAAATTTTTTTGAGTAATTCGAAAAGCGCTCAGCTCCATTTGAGTCCTCCACACGGGAAGTACGGTACAGTGTGGCTGCACTAAAGCAAGTGATGTCCATGGTCTTGCACGTTGGAGGTTTTTTTTTTTTTTCCTCCACAGTTAATGACCAGGGTCAGTCAGCATGAATTCTCCCAGGATGAAATGACTATCGTTTTTTTGTTTGCTGTTTTTAAAGAGAGTACTTATATATAGCCCCTATTCCCGGCCAGAGATCAAACTCAAAGCGCTTTACAATCCGCATTCTCGTTTACACAACAGGCTGCCTACCTGGGTAGAGCCGACTGAAGAGCTGCCAGCTGGCGCTTCATTCAGTCGTTTCCCATATCATTCAGTCAATATCGTTCATTCAGTTTTACAACTCTTTCATTCTTTCGATTTTTCACTCACAGTGCAAGCCGTGTATAACGTGTCATCCATACCAACGGCCAAACTGGCCTTCTCTTCGAACGTTGGTGATGGGATTTTACGTGTGTGCAAGATGTTATTCGTGCGTTCACACACGGACCTCGGTGTTCGAAGGACTATTTGGGAAATTGAGTCAGAACCAATGTTGACTCCGAGGGGAAAAAAAAAAAAACCCTGTACCGAAACGGCTCGGCGGAAATTCGAATCCGCAACCCCAGGATCACCAAGATTACAAGTCCGGCGCTCTAACAACCGAACTATTCCGGCTCGTTTACTTTTGTCACAGATGTAAAGGTGAGAGAGGATCACTGTCTCGCCTGGTGTCCCATCTTTCCCCTTCCTCGGAGTCTCATTCGCTCGCACAAGTCACTAACTCTTCAAGGCGCGAGAACTGTTCACTTGGCTGGTGCGCTCATTTAGATTATCACGTATCGCAATTTGTTGTTGTCAGCTGGTCGCTCGGGCGACTACTGCCTGCATGTAGGCTTTGCCTGTGCGTGAACCACAGCGTGTGTGTGTGTGCTTCAAACAAGATGAAGACAATGTGATACTTTCATTGGAGAAATGTAGCGGGCAGACAGCCAGACAGATGTGTACAGATGGCAGACAAAAGAGCCAATCAGATCACCAGCAGTGGTAGAATGCTTTCAGTGTGCACAGTGAAGCGCCAGCTAGTAAACAACTTTGCTTAGGAGCAGTCACTGCAGCTCTCCTCTGTGTGTGTGTGTGTGTGTGTGTGTGTGTGTGCACTGGGGGATTCTTCAATATTTCCTGGAAGCACGCGCGCGTGAAAGGGAATGGGTGAGTGTGGCTTAAAAAATGAAACAGAGCATCTGCAATTTTTTTTTTCTACGCATTTCTGTTTCTGGAGGTCAGCGTCAATTGTTTTCTTTTTCTGTATCACTACCTAGCTTGAGCAGGAAGCTAAGACTGTGGGATGGAGCTGGTGAGGATTATATATCAGACTCAGCTGCAGATCACTTCCATAATCTTCCAAATCCATCTAAATGTGCTGTTGATGAAGATCCGTTCAAAAACCATGGCTTCCTCGACTTTTGAAAGGAAATCAATCCAAGGAAGAAGACAAAACTGTTAAAAAAGGAGATGTACTTACAGTGGACAAAAAGCAGTTAATGTGAAGAAGGTACTGACGAACTCCACTTAAAGAATAAAACGTTACAACCATAAGAGGATAGAAAATGGCAGAAGTTGTTTTAACAAGCGCAGAATGAATCTCCAAAGGCAAAAAAGGTCATTATGGATTATTCGAAATAAACTCTGTAAGTAAGCAGATTATTAAGCCACAGAGTAAAGGTGGAAATACATTTATAAACACCAAATACATTGTTCAGGAAGTAAGCAATTTTTGTACCCGGTAACATGAATGGAAAAAGAAAGGCAGAACTAAGCGATCTTTTATACACAGTTGTTTGAACAAAAACAAAAAAATCAAAACAAACAAGAAAAAAAAAAAAAAAAAAAAAAAAAAACATTCATGAACGATTAAACGGCCCTCAGCTCGCACCGAAAAAAAAAATGGCTCTGACAGGGGAAGGAAAAATAACACGAAGGGAAGTAACTGATACTGTTCGACACAATAAAAGCCCATGCACTGGGGGATTCACTTGTGATTTCTTTAATATTTCCTGGAAACAGCTAGCAATTTTTGTGGGTCAGATCACTGAATGACTGATTTGCAAGAAAAGAGCTTTCAACTATAGAAGAGGCTTTATCATTTTTATACCCAGAAAACTAAACCTACGGAGTCCATCAAAAAGTAAAGATCATTCACACTCTCTAAACCTTGTATATGAAATTGGCTCAACGTTCACAGCGGCTAAGACAAAAATCAGAATTCTCAGGTTTGATTGATGAAGATCAAACCAAATTCATACGTGGAAGATACATAAGAGAGAACATTGGACTGACACATTATTTGATTCAATACCTAAATATTGACAACGTCCAAGGTTATTGCTCAATGTTGACTTTGAAATGAATTTGACACGGCAAACTCTTTGCTCGTGTTAAAAGTAGTTAGAAGCCTTGGCTTTTGTGACTCTGCATACGACTATACCGAAACATAACAATGTTAGGGCGATTGAAAAGGTAAATGGACAAGTATCAAACTGATTCAAAATTAAAGAGGCTGCAGATAACGTGATCCGATTTCACCTTATTTACTCATTATGTGTGCGAGGGTTATGGCAACAATGATGAGACAAAAATACTAACACTGAAAGAATTCTTAGATACCTTATCGAACATTGAATTGCATAGTTTGCTGATAGTGCACAATCAATACGAAATGGAGATTAGTTGTTTGAAGAACAGATCATTTTTGTTTGAAGAAACAAGCAATATTCCAGATGAGTTGAGCAAAACTTCAGACCTGAATACAAGTTGTGGAAAAAAAAAAAACGTCCCTTGTATGACTTGGAAAAGAATGTTAAGAAAGAAATGGCTGTCGCATTATGAAATGAACTATACCCCCAACAAACGCATGATACTGGGAAATTGGCGTGCTGCTGAACTCGCAAGATGCGTAAACGTAAACTACGCTGAAACATTGAGAGGAATGAAAGTGACGAAGAGCGTTTGCGCCAAAAGGGTTTAGACAGCTCCCAGAAGGTTAGTGGTGTCCAGATCTTTCATTCTATCAAGGCCCTGATTATTTGTGGACACTTCTGTCAAACTCACCACACGCTTTTATGTATGGGCCATGTACTCTGTGTTTAGAATTTCTGTGGAATACAAAACATGACCGTGTCAACTAAACCACTGCGGGAAAAAGACTGTGTGATGGAGGTACTGGATTCCCGGATGTTAACCGTTGCGTGCATGCATTAAAACTGAGCAGGATGCGAAGGATTAACAGCACACACCACAAATGGAATTCAGCAATAACACTACCATGACCAGCTATTAATAGTGTGGGAAAATATGGACCTACTAATTTCACCAATTTTAACACCTAAAAACCCTTTCCTGAAAGATGTATTTCACGGATATAAATTATTTCATATCGAAATCAGACCTACACAGCCATCAGAAGTGCAGAACCGTTGTTTTTTTCGGTGACAGATATGGTTTTTCTCACTCCCTTTCGGGAAGAAATAAGTGGATAACTATCAACGCGTATTGCCATGAAGATTTATATAAACAAGACGGCAATTATCTTTTATAGGTCGAATTCATAATGGAATAAAAGATCTCACATTTTGTTACCTGTGCAGCGCTCGTCGAAAGGTCTTAAGTTCGTGGATTTGATATAGGATTGGTAAGTATGGAGGAGGCAAGTCTACCAAAAGCTTTCAAGATTTTTTCTTGGAAAAAAATGAATAAAAAGAACAAAACCACATTATGATTTACTTATACATGATTAGATCAAGCCAGAATACTGTCAAAACCAGATCGAAAATTTCAATACTGAAACAAAAACTGGCAGGTGACGTTCAAAAAGATGCATGGTATACTAGGAATCAAATCAAAATGGTTTTAGATCAGATTTAGTATACAGAATTTCAACAACAAATGTAGTAGTTTACAATAAACAGCACATGTGTTTTTTGTCATCATGAGAAAGATAGTACTGACGACATCTTTTTAAGATGTGTAAACATCATTACCTTTTCGCAACACTTCTAGTTTGCTGTAAACAACTCGTGCGATAGTAATGCATATCATTCCTGACGTGAGTCTTTTATGATTCTCGGAAAGGACGATCTTTTTAGGTATGACAAAGTACTTCATTTCATTCTACTGGTGGCAAAATTCTATACTTATAAGCGTAAAACACAGGAAGAGATTCCTTACTTTAAAACAATTCAAGACAGTCTACAAGATATGGAACAGAAAAAGAATAATACTTCAATAGACTCTACCGCTGTTTAATTGCATGCCAGATGACGTTGTTATAAACCTTAAACCAAAACCGATAAAAGCAAGACACGCTTAGAAGACAACTGCACTTCTCTGTCCGAAATCCACCAAAAATAATGAAGGTAAGGGATCGTTTAAAGTAATTTTTGTTTTATCAATAGCGCCAAGGGGTCATAAGCACTTATTATAGTATCCGCAGTAAAGCGAGTTTTTTAAACCCCAAGCAAATTAAGACACACCTTTTTCTCTTTGTTTCAGGGTTTTTCTCCTTTATACTTGTTTTTATGTCTATCTGTTAGGCTTTTGTTTTCAAGTGTGGCAAATTATTATCAATTTTTATTGCATATTAAAACCAACAACATTTTGTGAGTTTTGTAAATGAAAACCGAAGTAAAAATTCCATTTAGGAAATCCGCCCGAACTTACAGAAGTTTTTTTTCCATGTCTTCGGAAACGGAAAAGAATGCTCCGTGTTGAACAGGTAACCTGGTCTGAGTTTTCCCTGCCGTTTAAGGGTTGAAGAAATTCCACGGTTTGTGCTGTGTGATAAACCACTCCGTACAAAAGATCTCTTTATTAAGCGCTGGTACGAAGGCGACAACAGACATAAGCGTTATACAACAGACTCCATGTTGACTTTGTCTTGAGATGTCCAGCTGCTGTGAGTTTTACTTTTCTTTTGAAGAACTGAATATTCTTCATTCAGTTTTCATGACACATGAATCGTGGAAAAAAATTATTTAGACTGATGTTTCAAGATCTGGCTTTAGTGGGGGATTTTAACCCCTGGGTTTGGTTTTTGTTGTTGTTGGTGGTGGTGGTGCTTTTTGTTTGGTTGGTTGGTTGATCGGGGCTTTTGTTTGTTTGGTTGGTTGGTTGTTTTACCTGGTTCTGACGGAAACTGGTTTTCAGCTCTGATGCGACCTATGTGGTGGGCTGAGCCGTGAAATACATAACGTGAGTGGTCTGAAGTATTGACATCACTGCAGCCACTTTCCCGTCCATCGTTTGATTGTCAGGCTGTAGAACAGCTTGGAATAGAGGACTGCAGCAACCCGTCCTCGTCTGTCCGCGGGTCGTCTCTGAAAGACTGGACCAAACACGCCGTTCCCTGTCTGCGGTTTTCAGCCATCCTCCTTAGCCCTATCGATTTTCTCCCTTTTTCCCTTCCCTCTCGCCCCACTCCCACCATCACCATCCTCCGTCACCATCCATCTCCTCACCTTCTTCTGCTATAAAATAAACAGAAAACTTCTATAGCGATTGTCCACGTCCTCCTTAGATGCCATTTATCCTGGAGGCGAAAGCAGCAACAGGAAAAATCCAATGCAAAATTCGTCATGGAGAAAGAAAACAAGAAGAATACAATGTCATTGTGAAAATTCATAGATGAGAAAGAAATCGCTCCAAAAAGAAAGTGGGAAAGGGGCAGACCTTTTATTTATCCATTTTTGTTTACGCTTTCATTCTTCTTTTTCCTGCTTAGAACGATTTTTGTTTTTAATCACGGCATATGGTTTTGCCTCAAAGTGGGCGGGGCTCAAATTTCGAAAGTTCCTCTTCAACGTTCTTCCACAAAATGATGATGTCGTCATTTCGCAGCGACAAGGGGGAAAAAACAAATGATGAAACTGATACAATTTCCTCTCTCTCTCTCTCTCTCTCTCTCTCTCTCTCTCTCTCTCTCTCTCTCTCTCTCTTATTGGTCTTCATATAAATAAATAAATGAAAAAGTGACGTGTGGAATCTGTCAATTTTCAATATGAGCATTCAGATTTACAGAAATTGCAAGGTCGTAATCTTGTGAAATCTTTTTTTTTTTTCCCTTTGGTTGATAACATGACACGATTTCAAAATGCTTCGGCTTGTTTTTTTTCCTTACTCCTGTAAATGTGATTTTCACTGTTGTCTTCGTTTTGAACGTATGCAATTGGATTGATGTCCCTTGAATTGTTGTAGCATTCTATAATGGCAGTACATATTATGATTTGTCGACATACACCTTCATGACGGGCCGAAACGTAAATGAGTCTCTCTCTCTCTCTCTCTCTCTCTCTCTCTCTCTCTCTCTCTCTCTCTCTCTCTCTCTCTCAGTGGAGGTGTCCGGCAGTGCCTGTTCAGACCCAACACACGGAAGACACCACCTCCTAAGCCTCCTGCCGTTGACAGTGACAGCTTAACCGCTCAGCCAGCGTGAGTGAGCGCCCTCGTGGGGACGTTAGGAGACTTTTTTTTTCAAATAAATTGTCTCCTCGCTTCTGGGTGTTCTGTACTAATAACTTCGTGTTTCTGTTACCGTTTTTTCATTGTTCTTCTTCTGTTTTTTAACGTGGTCCGCTGTTTTTTTTTTTTCTGCTCTTGTGGCCTGTTCCCCTGTCTTTGTTCCAAAAATTCTTTAACATTCCATTTTCTATGATTACAGTTTCTGCCATACCAGCTTGTTTGTTGTAATCTGGCGACTAGCCGTTGAGATATAGAACTGGCCAGAGTGGACACTGGCTATCCATGGTGCAATTTCCGTTTGTTCATATGGCCTTTTTGCATATATGTTTTTTTTTTATTATTGCATAACAACATTTTTGGTGTTTCTTTGTTTGTTTGTTTGTTTTTTTTTTTGTTTGTGTTTTGTTTTGTTTTATTTTTTGGTTTGGTTTGGTTTGGTTTGGTTTGGTTTTTTGTAGTCTGGGAGTGACAAATTAAATCCAATGTCGGCATCCCCGGCAGGGCCTCGTTTTATCATCTACAAAGACGTCAGCAGTCACCATGATATTTATCTTTGTAAATAAGGAAATGTAGGGTTTTTTTTTTTAACTGAACTTTTTTTTTTTTTAACCATGGTGACAGCCTTGAAAAAAAGCCGTATGTGGTCGGCTAGACTATGTCAACAGAACTCGAACAAGAACTAGCACAAGTGACAGTGAATAAGGGGAGACGACTGAACAGGGGAAACGACTCTACTGATCCATAGAACAAGGGTGACGATGTTCAGGTATCGAAGTACACTAACACTACAGAGAAATTGTCTATATTCCAAGAGTAGCTGGCATACATTCGAACGTATAATTATGTCTTACAAATGTGTCTGCAGCGTACAAGGCAATAGATCTTGTTTGAGTGGGCCTAAATATTTGAGCGAAATAGATTAGTGAAACAGACAAGCCATCCTGGTTCAGTGGACAACGTCAAGGGCTTTGGGGCCGTTCGTTCGAGTCCCATCTGAAGCAATGAGGTGTTGAAGTTCTCGATCCCATCTGGCTCGTACCCACAGTTCACGCCACTGTGGGCTCCAAAGGGAAGAATGGATCCATACAGTCGAGAATCATCCGCTTCATGGACGTGTTTCTGAGAGGGTTACTCCCAATTTCCTTAGCAATACTACAGGCGTCTCTATCTCTCGGGCCTGGCTGCCGCCGGGATATATTATGAATGAAAGTATAGAGCAACAGCCCTGTCATGCAGTCTCTCCTAAACGACGCTTCACCACATCATCTTCATCCTCATTATTGATCATCGAAAGCAGTCTAAAATCCTGTGACCCAACATGCCCTGCTCTCATCGTGGCTTCAGTTTCTGTTTCCTCACCTCGTCCATGCCCCAAAATGAATTCCAGCCACCAGTGTCGGCAAGTTCGCAGGAACTGTCGTTGAGCGGACATGACAGAGTCCATGCTGGCTCTGCGGCTAGGCAATGATTGTCATCAGGAGAGGTTTAGCGGGTAATGTCCTGCACATGTTGGACCAGAAACAGGCACCACTTAGCACCATCAAGATGATTCGACAACAGTGCAGTGTCTCCTGCGATGGGTTGGCTCATGACGGCCTGTTACTGATTGCTCCATGTGGTGTAGCTGAACAAGACAATACTGGGTGTCACTGTTTACAGGGTAAACTGGAGTGGACGGCGCGGGGAGATATGATAGTAAACAAAACAAAACAAAAACAAACAAAACACACACAGAAAAGAAAAAAAAAAAAAAAGGTGGTGGTGGAAATAAATATATTTCCAATTATTATCAACATAACGCAAGAA
>JADBJO010001322.1:142500-185000 GCA_016801955.1 Conus betulinus | reverse complement strand
GTAGCTGCAATGGCTGTGGACGGCGGCATTGCTCATTCTATGGAAATGGGAAGCACTGGGGCCAACATTATACTGTTGTTTTTAATTGTGCGTGTCTTGCGTCCAGTTTGAGCCATTCGGGATTGTGACGTACACTGTTTTCAACTACGATTTTTAAAACGTTATATATATATATATATATATATATATATATATATATATATATATATATATATATATATATATATATATTACATTTTAATAAACTTTCCACCGTGGCTCAGAGCGGGATACAGCTCCTTACAAAATGTGTGCTGGAAACATTTCAAAAAAAGCAAACAAGCAGGATTCTCGTTGTTTTGTACCCCCTCCCCCTCAATGCAAGTCAGCCACTAATTTATTTGTGAAAGTTTGTATATGTAATTTTTGTCAGCATCAGGTCTGTAACCTCCATGACTCATATATAACCATATGTAATCAGGTCTGTAACCTCCATGACTGATAGGTTTGAGGTGAAGCTTTTCAAACAAGATTAGAAAACAAAACAAAAAGTATAATTGTGTGTTCTGGTGAAAAGATAGCAAATTCGCTCGTGTAATGTTTTCACAGTAGGCACTTGAGAATGGTTAACCATTCGTTCTCCCAAGTCTTGTATAGATGAGGTTTTAAGTGGGTGGGCTTAATTCTTGTTCATCAAGTCACGTTATATTACCATTGACATGAAGTTTCAAAAAGTGACTGTGGGCGGGAAATGAAGCAAAATTTAGAAAGAGAGGGGATTAGTTACCGCCAAGGACACAGACTGACAAAGTACAACAGAAAACAATCCATTTCAGCCACTTGGGTCTTCTTCGGGCAGACAAATAACGTGAAGTTTCATTTTGCGTCGTCTATAACGGAGTGTCGTTTTGTCATTGTTATGTTTGTTATTTTTGTTGCCTAGTCTATGTCAAGTTGAATCTAATAATGTGAGCAGACAGCAAACTGAAGGACACATAGTTTCTCTGTCCTGAAGATGGAACATTCGTAACTTGATGTAGTTACAAAAACTTAACGAAGCAAACAAATAAACAAAAAGAAAATGTTCATAGACATATACCTTCAACACGAAAAAATCCCTTTGTGTCTCCAGTGTCCTGTACTGCAAGTGTACAATGTTTTACTTCTGGTTCATTTTGAACAGCATCAACTGTCCTTAGAAGTTCGCTGTTGTTGACAGAAGATACGTATACACAGAGGTAGCCCAGTTTCCTGGAACCCATTCCGAGTGAAGGATACGAGCCTTCATATATATTTATGTTGTTGGTGTACATTGCTCCAGCATGTGTTTGGTAGAATACTTCGACTGTTTCTACGAACGCTTTGACATTTGCTGTTGTCGTTTTTCAGATTATATTAACAAATATTCTTACTCCTGAGCTGAATTTTTATAACTTCATGTTTTGTGTATGGTTCCTCTCAAGTAAGCAACTGATCCCAACGTCATTTCCGTTGTGTTTCCCGTGAAAGCTTCCAGGCGTCTTCAGCCCAGCGTTGTTTGCCAGTGTGTGGAGCCAGTCCCCCGGGGCCTGGGGAGTTCCTTGCCTTCATTCTGATTCTCCGGTTGTAAGGGGGAGGAGGAGAGGGAGGGGGGGACAGAAGGGGCTGGGGTTTGACTTGAAGCACTTGAATAATATACTGTATTGAATAAAACATGAAGGCGGGTACTGCCTCCTCCATCTAAATCAGCGCAGCCCGGGGACCGAAAATACATCACCTTCACCCGCCTGTCCAAAAGGCGTTCAAACATGGCGCCCTAATCGCATTGAGCGGGAAGGCGGTATGCAGACGACTTTCTTATCTGATTATTATCATGGTGATGAGGATAATGGCCGCCGCCTGCTCAACTGTGCCTGCTTTCCTTAGAAATGTAATTTGGTCAAATTAGCAAAGACCTGTCTTTTTTCAGCCTCGTCTTGCGGGACAGGTCTGCGCAGCAAATGACGTTACGGCGTGTTTCCTATCCGAAGCATGATCCGCTAAATTGCGTTTCGTCTCCGGTAATTGAAAGACAAACCCCAAAACAGGACGTAATGTAATGAAGGGGATAATATTGTTACTTATGGATTTGAAGCGTGTTTTTGTCTTCATGAAGCGCCGGCACAAAGCTTTTTTGTCTCGCGCTCTGCGGTGTTTCGGAATATTTATTTTCAGCAAAAAGGATTGCGTAAGGGCAAAAGGCCACGTCTGCAAACACAATGAATAAGCTAATAGGGAAAGATTCCAGCGTTACTCAATCGTTTTTGACAAATACAAATGAGAAGGGTTTTCTTGGCAGACACTGTTTGGGGGGATGCAAACCATCCCTCTTATCTTTCACATAGTTATCGGCGGCCATAACTGTGGCCCGAAATAAGATTATCTTCTTATTTAGTCAGGTCCCATTAATTTCACATTATTAGATTACTTTTGCCGCCGGGAGGAGGGCTTCTGCGTAAGAGCACGGGCACGTAGTGGGATGTACGCCTGTTGGAGGGAGATAGGTTATGCGACAGGGAACATGTATACTGAGAAAGCTTTCTTACTGGGTGGCTGTAGAGGAGAAGATGTAGGCTGCGCCTGAAGTTTATGGCTTTCGTAGTAACAACAAAGCATAAACCAGAAATGCGTGGTTTATGTTGATTATATGAAAATGCTGCAAGGAGCTTGTCGCATCTCAGAAAAGTTTTTTAGCCGTTTTCTCCTTCTTTTGCTCTCAGACTTGTGAATTATGGATTAGACTGCTGGTGTTACCGTTGTTTGTTGTTGTTGTTGTTGTTGTTGTTGTTGTTGTTGTTGTGTTGTTGTTGTTGTTGCTGTTGTTCTTGTTCTTGTTCTTGTTGTTACTTTAATTTGATGTTGTTTTTGTTTGTTGTATCAGAAAGGTATTTTTTAAAACATTTGAAAATGATGGTTTTACTTGTTTCACCTAAGGTGCCGAGTAAGCTTCACCATCATAGACTTGAACCAGTTCACAAGGTGCGGTCTTTGTGTTGAGTACGCGACACTGCAAATGCCCCCCCCCCCCCCCCCCCCCCCCCCCCCCCCCCAAAAAGAACAAGAATAACCATATAAGACTATAGAGGCATCTGATAGAGCTCAGATCACCGTCAATGTATATAAAGACAAGATAACCCTATAAGACTATAGGGGCATCTGGTAGAGCTCAGGTCAGACTATAGAAGAATCGAGTAGAGTTCGATCAGACTATAGGGGCATCTGGTAGAGCTCAGATCAGACTATAGGAGAATCTGGTAGAGCTCAGATCAGACTATAGGGGCATCTGGTGGAGCTCAGATCAGACTAAAGGGGCATCTGGTGGAGCTCAGATCAGACTAAAGGGGCATCTGGTAGAGCTCAGTTTCAGACTAAAGGGGCATCTGGTGGAGCTCAGATCAGACTAAAGGGGCATCTGGTGGAGCTCAGATCAGACTAAAGGGGCATCTGGTGGAGCTCAGATCAGACTAAAGGGGCATCTGGTGGAGCTCAGATCAGACTAAAGGGGCATCTGGTGGAGCTCAGATCAGACTAAAGGGGCATCTGGTGGAGCTCAAATCAGACTATAGTGGCATCTGGGAAGAGATCAGATCACCGCCAAGGTCGATCGAATCCGGGATGCGCTTTTCGAGACTTTTCATTAAGTGCACACAGAATCGTTTTTTGTTTGTTTGTTTGTTTTTCACAAGGGGAAGTAATAATTGCCACTGGATAAAAGAGGTACTTTTTTTTTTTTCACCTTTTTTTCCATTTGAGATAGGACACGCGCGCTACACTTATAACATGTTAAAAAACGTGTTTACATCTTAAGAAAATGTCAGATATCCATGAAAATGTGTTACTTCGGAGACAGTTATCAATTCATAGTGCTGAAATAATCTGATTTATAACATGATGATGGGGAGGGGGGAGGGGGGGGGGGGGGGGGGGGGGGGAGGTGGGGGTCCTCCGCTTGATGCTGACCAGCGCCACGGATCGACATCAAAACTATAACGGCTTCATCCAAGGGCCGCATTCCGTCTTTCCACCAAAATGTTGATGAAATCAGTTTCGAAGTTTTTACGTTATGAAATGTTTACTAAGTTTGCTATACGATCGTGGATCCGGCTTTGATCTAAGACGGCACCACAGGTCTGCTCCAACATGCAATGGGTTTGTTCATCGTGTCACTTGCCGATGTTTTGAAGACGTTTATTTAGTTAAGATAGGTTTAGTGGTTTGTGCGTATTTCTGCTAACAGACAACTGGAAATAGGTTAGAAAAAAAAACCCTCCTTGCAGGAGATAATTACAGATCTAGAAGCTGTGTTTTTTGTGTTTGAAATACCCCAACCCCCCTCCCTTCCTGCCCCTCCTTCTGTACCTACGCCTCTATGTGTGTGTGTGTGTGTGTGTGTGGTGTGTGTGTGTGTGTGTGTGTGTGTGTGTGTGTGTGTGTGTGTGTGTGTGTACTTGCGTGGGCAACTATGCCTGCTTGCCCGTGTTAGTTTCATAGTGCACTACAAACTGCTCACAGGTAGGAAATCACTAACAGAATCTTTTTGCTTGGATTGCGACTGTTAATGATGTAACATTTTCCTTTCATGATTTGTTTGAGAGAAAAACAGCTGGTACTTCAATTCCGTAACAAAATAACAGCAGTTAAACACCACGACCCTCAAATCAAAGTCACAGAAACTATCAGCGCAATATGATACGGTCAAAAACGTAGACTATGTAGCTAGTATTGGGTGACGCCCAGACACTGAGTGCCTCTTTCTCACATGAACTGAACAAGTGCCGCTGACTTATTTGGGAGATGGCGAGCCACCCTTGCTGCGGGAAGAGGAACAGCTGTACCACGTTTGCGGGTAAACGGGTGATTGGTCTGAATGCAACGTTCAAGGTTGACACAAATCTGCTCGATGGCCTCAAAACAGGCGAACGTACTGGCCTAGCAAACCGATCAATTTGCCGGAGCTCCAACAAATGGGTCACTACTGGAACGCGATTTAGACAGGCATTGTCATGTTGCAGCTTGCCTCTGTGGGTTGTGTGGGCTGTAAAGAACATGGTATATTAAAAGTGTTAACAATGTGTCGTTGTTGTTGTTGTTGTTGTTGTTTGTGTGTGTTTTACGTAGTCGCCATGTCTGATTTGAAACTTAATTTAACTCGGTCACATCGGACCTTTTCAGAGCTGGTACCTCACAGACAAAAAATGAGAACACAAATATAACAGTTTTTACAAATTTAATATTTCATTTAATTCATAAAGCGCATTCTGTCTGTCTGTTTGTCTGCCTGTCAGTGTGTGAGTCTGTCTGTCTGTGTCCAGTGCTGTCTTTGCTGTTGGTAATACAAATCACAGTTTCGACTGATCTTCTCCAAATTTGGACTGGTTACTAGAAAGCTAGAGCCAATTACTTTTGTGCTAGGAAGTGGCACCGGTCGCATTTTGATGCCAACGACCCCGTGGTGAAGTGAAGCGACGTCGGCATTCGAAGCGAGTCAAACACGCCTCGACGCTGGCGTTCATGTAGGTTAAAAAAAACACAGGTCTTACCGACAGCTGGAATGGCTCAGCTGGGAGAGCGTTAGACTGAAGATTTAAACGTCCGACACTTTCTTTTTTTGTTGTTGTTGATCCAGTTAGGATTCACTCGAAGCGGGTTTAAGGCAAAGGCGGAGAGAGAACGGAGGGGGGGGGGGGGGGGGTAGGAGATCACGGTAGAGGGGAGGCGGAAGGGAAGACGTCGAAATAAGGAAGGGGGAAAGACAGGATGGGGTGGGGTGGGGAGGGGGGTACAAGCTTTGTGAAACAGGAGATGGGAACGAGGAAAGGAAGTGTGTGTGTGTGTGTGTGTGTGGGGGGGGGGGGGGGGGGGGGGGGGGGGGGCAGGAGAATGGGATGAGAAGGGACAGGAGCAAATGGTGGGAGAAGAGCGGGGAGGGGGAAAACGAAGGAAAGGAGGAGGAGGATAGAGCGAAAGAGGAAGAGGAGAATGGGGGGAGGCAAGCATATAGAAAGATAAATCAGAGAGAGAGAGAGAGAGAGAGAGAGAGAGAGAGAGAGAGAGAGAGGAGAGTATAAACTTCACACATACACACACACACACACACACGCGCGCGCGCGCGCGCGCGCACGCACTCGCGCACACACACATATACGCGCGCGCGCGCGCGCGCGCACACACACACACACACACACACTATAAAACCCGCACGCATACAAGTATACATACACATAGATATATTAGGTTTATTACATTATGATTTCGACCTCACTTGACGACCGAGGTGCTTGAAAAGCAGACCATGCCAAGCATTCCCTTTAAACTCGTCTGCTCACCCCACCCCCGAACACACATACACCGTGGTAGACACACAAGGGCATGTGCGTGAATATGCACATGCACACACTGACCGAGCATGCACACACATTCGCCCACACGCGCGCAGGCGCCGCTTACGCATCCACTAAGTTTAGTAGCATATCTACTCAGAGAGAGAGAGAGAGAGAGAGAGAGAGAGAGAGTCGATCCGCGCAACCCATAATTGTTCAACTCTTTTCTATAAAGAAGCTTGCAAAGGAGAAGGTGAATTACTTGTTTGCCACACGAAAGGAGAGAAGCGCGTCCGTGTTGTTTGGAGGGGGAAAGGTGAGGGGAGAGCTTGGGTGAGCGGCGGGATGCGGCGAGTGGGGTAGGGGATGAGGGATGGCGGGGGACGGAGAACGACCGCAGCAACTGCTGGGCGGCACTAGAGCTCCGTCGCTGCAGTGACAAGCAGACGACATTCACCTTGCGCGCCACTGCCACAGGGGCGGGTTCTGTTACCAACCGACAGCGCTGCGCCAGCACTTGCACCCGCCAGAACGGGGCCCCGCGGACCTCCGCCCCTCCCCCCCCCCGGGGACCCGCCCGTCACGTGCTGCCCCTGTCACTTCGGCGCGCGGAGGGCAAAGCACGTGGACGGTTAGCGGCCAGAACGAGGCCACACGTCGCCAGAACGAGGCCACAAGGAGCGCGAGCTGTCAGAGGGCGCCAGAGCGAGGCTCCAGGCGCAACGTCATAAATTAATAAGCAGTGACAAATTTGATTTCCCAGCGCCGGGCCGCCTTTCCTTTATGGCAATATCCAGGGCCCCAACAAAGCAAATTGCCGGAATTAAGACTGTATTCCTATGTTTATTGGGATAAAAATGTCCAGACCACCATCTTAACCAATTTGGCCGCCCTATCTCCGACACTGATGAAGGCGGACGGTCGTGCTGTAAAGAAAATGGCTCAGCCAGGGTCAGAGAGAGAGAGAGAGAGAGAGAGAGAGAGAGAGAGAGAGAGAGAGAAGCACATTTATAGACTTGTGATCATAGGTTAATATCATTTTGTTTATTGATGGAGCTTCTTGGGGCCGGACGAGGGAGGAAAGGATGGGTTCTATGGGGGTTCAGGACCCCCCTCCCCCACCCCCACCTCCTCTGACTGGCCGAAAAAAAAAATCATTTTTGACACGTTATACCCCTTCCTCCTACTAGAAAAAGAACCCCAGATAGCTCCTTGAACCCTCCCCCTCCGCCCCTACCACCTCATCTTATGTAGGCCAGCTCAGTGATCCGGTGCCGTTATTGATTGTTGGGCTAATCTTTCTACACCGATTTTTCTTTTTAGTATAGGCATAGCTGAGGAATGAAAAGGATCGAGAAGTTTGATGCAGTGTAACTTTTCAGTGTCATGGTAATGCGTCAATGTGACAGCAGAATTGTCTCCATCAGTGTCAGAGACGTTCTGGCAGTTGATCTCCAGGATATAAGGCTGAGCTGTGTGATAATGTCAGCAAGAACAACAGCAGCAGCAGCAACAACAACAACAGTAGCAGAAGAAGAAGAAGAAGCAGCAGCAGCAGAGGAAAGAAAGACACAGAGAAGAAAAGAAAAAAAAAAAATCATATGTGCATTGCACCAGCAAAATAATCCGATAGATCTTTGGTCTAGAATTTATAAGTGTCACGAGTAGGTCTCTGTCTCTGTGAGTAGGCCCCTGTGTGTGTGTGTGTGTGTGTGTGTGTGTGTGTGTGTGTGTGTGTGTGTGTGTGTGAGACAGAGAGAGAGAGAGAGAGAGAGAGAGAGAGAGAGAGAGAGAGAGAGTTTCATGTTTTTTGTGAGACTATGCATTTCCATCTTATGTGTTTTACTAGCAGTCTATTCGAAAATTTGACGAATTGAAATCAAGAATCTGTCAATGTTTAAAGTCATGAGGGACAACCCCAAAATGATTTAGTTGCAAAGTGAGGCGACTGTAGGTGGATATCTAAACAAATTTCAAATGTAAGTGATAGCACACACCGCCTAAAACGTAGACAAACGAATCACCAAACAAAAAAACGACGCGTTTCGACCTCTTAGGTCTTCTTCAGGCAAAGATGCAAAACACTCAGGACAACAAAAATGAACGAACAATCACTTACCTTCATCCACTTCAGCGCGAGATGGGCGCTGAATGAAAACGAGGTTATCAGGAAGTATTGATACTACCACCACTACCATTAACATCACCATCGCCATAAGAGTGTTGCCACGGCAACCATGCTGTTTAAAAATCCTCTAACCCACTCTCCTTTCTCCCATACTACAACTGCTATTGCAATATCATCACCAAAAGTGGTAGTAATCCTGTCTTTGTTTTTTGCAATATTTTTTCGATCGTCATCATTATTCCTATCAGTGTTATGATTATCATCATTACTGCCTCGACTCACACATTTGTCTCCTTCCTGACAGCCTAGTATTCATTCAGCGCCCGTCTCGCGCTGAAGTGGATAAAGATAAGTGATTGGTCGTTCATTTTCGTTGTCCTGTGTGTTCTGTATCTTGCCTGAAGAAGACCTAAGAGGTCGAAACGCGTCATGTTTTGTTTTGTGATTCGTTTGTCCACGTTTTTTGGCGGTGTGCTATCACTAACATTTCCCAAAATTATTGTTTTGAAGCAGCTGTTGAGAGCAACCTGTTCTGTGACACTGATTTGAGCTACGAAGCTGATGCTCTTTTTTACTAAGTCTTTGTATTAGGTAGGCTTCTACGTTTTAAACAAGTGTGTGTGTGTGTGTGTGTGTGTGTGTGTGTGTGTGTGTGTGTGTGTGTGTGTGTGAGAGAGAGAGAGAGAGAGAGAGAGAGAGAGAGAGAGAGAGAGAGAGAGAGAGAGATGAAACGATAGATAGATGATGCCATGGTTTGTTTGTTGCTTTGTGGTTGGCTGGCTGCTAAGTTGGCTTTCTTTATTTTTAAAATCACCACTTTCGTGTGTCTTGATTCCCCCCCCCCCCCCCCCCCCCCCCCCCCCCCCCCCCCTATTTTTTTCTTCTTTTAGTTATTTTTTCATTTTAAATTTCCGTAACCCGAATCATCATTTACGGCGTCCTCCCTACTCTCTTGTTCCTGCAAGCTGTAGTTCTCGTGTTGACATCTTTGTTGTAGTCCTGTGAGATGGAGGTAAACCTGTGTCAGACAACAACGTCTCCAGCTGTACAACGCTTTTCGGAGGGGCACAACAGGCTTGGAGCCATGGGTATTCCAAAGCTATTTCGTTGTAATGCCTGGCAAGCAATGAACATTTCCAGACTCGAGCTATGGCATCAATAGCCGACAGGAGCACAAAATAGTGAATCCTCAAAGACCGAGACTCAGCGGCCTGATGTATGATCCCCGGTAAGAAGAGACTATGGAGATAGCTGAACGTATTAACGGGGAGAATACTCATCGACGCCCTTCCACTATCGCCCTTTCTTTGTCACTGCCTGGATTCGAATCCACACCTCCAAATGTGACCAGGCGCCTAGAGGCCAAGTCACCGTGTGACCAATGTCTTAACCACCTACTTTTTGGAAGGTGGAAAATGTACGCTTTATGAAATTTTTATTTTATTTCTCTTCTGCCAGATCCACCTGAAACTCCTTGTACTTTTGCCTCTTCTTTGCAGTTTTTGTCGATGTTTTCAGGGATGTGATCGTCTTCACAAAAATCGAGAGCTGCTATGTGAGATCATGTCCAGATGGACTTACAAAACCTTTAATTCGAAACTCCACGGCGAGGAATTTGGCTTGGAAGACCAGTTCCTTGAAGCTGCTGGCTAGTTTGGCATACCACCGTCTTGTAAATGTGAACTTCCTTGGTTTAAATTAATTCATTTCGAATTAGCAGTCACTCACAGTTTTACAATAAATGTCAAATTTTGAACAGCAACAAGCTAGTACTTATAGTGTGTTCAAATGCATGCGACTGGATGGATTCAGTCAAAATCATTTGTTTTGATGAACCTCAGTGATAATCTAGTCTCGGTCCGCTGCCGCTGATAATTTCTGGTCCCCTGCCTCCTTCCCTATTCTGGAAGGTCCGTTGTGCACTCCTAGTCACCCACTCCAACCAACATAATCCGATTCCTTGTTCCGGATGTCACAACTGAGTCACGTCATGATTTGCTGTCTCCGCCACGTAGAATTTTGTTGCTGGCGAGTCTGGCAGTGTGTGTGTGTGTGTGTGTGTGTGTGTGCGTAATACTGATCACATGTGTGATCCGTTTCAGCACTTGATTGTGCTTCAGTGCGTACCTTCCTGTGGTCAGCAAGCACAGCTTTGCACATGATCTCAGGACCCTGGCAGAATGGACAAACTAATTTCCCGTTTTCACCAGGTTTGCATTTGACTCAAGCGGTCGTCAACAGATCTGATGAAGCTGATCCTGTGAGAGACCACGATACCATATCTTATTCCAGCAGAGACTTCTCTGGGATGCGTTTTCCTAGGTAGTCTTGTTGGCCTTGCTGGTCTACTTTCCGAACTCTTTTGTCATATTTTGTTCTTTTTCTCCTGTGATTACTTTTGCCCTTGACTTCTACTTCATTTCTCTTGACCTAAGTCCCTGCTTTAATGTTTTTCATGTGTCTTTCTTGTGTTCCTGAGGACATTCTTTGCAAAGCTCACGGCCTTCCACGCTTTCCTTTTTCGCCAGCATTCAGCTTGGGCTGCACTGATCTCACCTTATCTTTCAAGCATGGTTATCAATCTTGCTTCAGCCACGGTGTACTCTTCGACGATGGATTTCTGTTCTGGAATAGCTTCAGCTTTGCTTGGCGACTGTAGAACGTGATGTCATCAAGACTGGTGAGAATTCAAGCCATTTGCTTTTTTGTTTGCGAATTTCAGCCTCCTCAATTCCTAAACAAGGCTGATGTCGCATATCAACAAAGGCTGTAGGAGCTTTGGGATTAGCCTGAACTCCAGGCACCAGATTTTGTATGTGCCAGGGAGGCCACACAGGTCTATTTCCTGCAGGCTTTCTTCTGCCATTTGTGTGGTTTCGTTTTCACATTTTCGTATCTTTTAAGGAATTATCAGGGCTCCGTCCAAGGCTGTTGACTGGTTCTTTTGCTACCATTGGAATGGCTTGGTTGGCCGCAATGGATGCGACACTTGTGGTTAGTATCCCTTTACTCCAGTGAGAGGTCCATGCAGGGTTTCTTTAGCCATCTGTTTGGTTTCGTTTCCTGTCTTCGCATCTTTCAAGAAGTAACCAAAGCTCCCTCCAAGGTTCTTCACTGGGCTTCTTTCCCCCATTAGAATGGCTTGGTAGACTACGATCAACCTGACACATTTATACTTTTCCTTTCCACAGTGGAAGGCTCCGTTAATTCTTTGGTTTGAAACTCATCTTGGAAGAAGCAACAAGCTCTCATAACTGCACCAGTACTTGTGTGTTTCATCTTCCTCTGTGGAAATGATTGTTGTGTCATCCATGGAGGCTTTCAGAGGAGGTATTTGGTATCCATCTCCTAGGTCTGTCAGCCCTGTACTGCTGTCTGCTTTTCCTCAAAGATGACCTTTGTTGCCAATATAAACAGTTCTGGAAAACTGAGAACTCTATTGCTATGCCATCTTCAAAATGTATTATCTATTTGTATTCCTTAGTGGATCATCTCATCGAGAAGCCATGAAAGTACTTCTTCAGCATATCCCGGATTAACATTTTCTCTGGCGCTGCAAACCCTACATTTCAAGTGGCACCATTTCTAAGAGTCAGAATGTTTTCCTGAGATGCTCCAAGAATGCATGACCTTACCTAACCCAAACCTTAAAAAAACCCTAATCCTAACCCAGATCTAACTTACTCCCTTAATTTCCTTTGAAGACATTGGGCACAACATTGAAGAACAATTCAGCAGGTTCCTCCCATTCTTGCTGTTGTGTGCTAAGACTTTTAGGTCTCTGTGAACGTTTTCTCAGTCTATTCTGCAATGTGGTCAGTCCATCGTTTTTAGCGTCTTCCTACCATCTCCTTCCTTCCATAGTTTCCAGTGGGTTTGTTTTACCAGTGTCAGTGAAACTTGTTACATGGCCATATCAATGTACTTATCTTTCACTGATTCTAGTAAATCTTCGTGTGGTCCAGTATGGTGCGTAACAGTATGATGCGCTTGTTCACTGACGTTTGGATCAGCATATTTGATGTTTAGTGTCTTGCTGCACACCTGTGTGTCATGGAGATGTTCTGTCCTTCCACATAGGTTTTAGGCAGAGCTGGCGTTGTCTTTGCTTCCCATGCGAGGATTTCTGGTTTGGACCCCTCGTTACTATTGATGGATCCCAAGTAATGTGAACTGTTGAACAGTTCAACGTTTCTGAATGTGGACAACTGCATTGGTACTGATGGTGGTGTTGTGAATATCTATCAACCTGGTCTTTTGGGCACTGATTTCCAAGCCATATCTTGTTGACGTTTGATTCTGTCCTTCAACAAGTTTGGCAAAATCTTATTCAGCGCATGCCACGCCACCTTCTGCAAAGTGAAAGCTTCACCCAGTGAAAACTGTGCTGATATGATCTTCATGTGCATCAGTCACGATGCATTCCATGAATATACTAAACAAATGTTGGACAAAAGGCAGCATGGAACCATTCTCCATCAGCACCATGTATGAGCCAGTGTATGGATGGTGGATTGTGTTGATCAGCTTTTCCCCCCAATATCAAATTTCTTCACTGAAGCCTCCTAACACCTCCTGTTAGACTGTTCAATGCCTTCTTTCAGTCTATGAAGACATGGTAGAGCTTCCTCCTGTGTTGGATTTGCTTTCCACAAAGGTTATATGGGTTAAAGATCCGTTCAATGGCACTTCTACCTTTGCAGAATCCAACCCGTATGAGCACTATACTGGATGGTGGATGATATTGATCAAGATAATTTGTTTTCTTCTTATTGACAATCAGGAAACTCTTTTGCTTGTCAGTTAATCAAAAAACAATTAACATTCTCTTTTTTCCTTTGCTATCTGTCTAAAATGCTAGTCTTTTCCCATTTGTCATTCAACCTTTTCTTTTCTCCCTAATTTGTCACAGGCAGTAAGGGAACCTTGTTTTCTTAACAACATCAAGTCCTCGATAGTCAGAGAACTTTCTCTCTTAATCTTTTGTTAATAACTATAAGGATTTTTTTTTCCGCATTGAAATGGGCAATAAAGAGCCATTTTTTCCTTTTTATTTTCATTCATAAGTTAGTGATAAAACTGGAAACATTTTTTTCATTTGTCATAATATGTTTACAATTTTTTTTTTCGTTTGTCCTTGAAAATCTTGAGTTAGGAACATTTTCATTTTCTCATTAACTTCTAGATAATCTGGCATGTCTCTTTCTTTTACCCATCATCAAGGGCAATCATGAAATACTGATTTTTATTCGATATGTCACTGGCTATCAGGAAATGTTTTTCCCCCTTTTTTCATCATTTGGAATAGTGAGTCAAGGAAAAACCTTTTCTCCCCCACTTTTCTAATTTTCAATGACGTTTTTATCTATTGTAACCAACAATCAGGTCTGTGGGTGGGGGTGGGAGGGTAGTGGGGGTGAGGAGGGGGGGAATAAGTTTTATTTTGTTTGGTTTTGTTTTGACTTTGCCCGTCTCCATCACTGGCAATCAGGTAATACAGCCTTTTTTGCATATTTGAGGTTACCTCTCAGTGTCACGGACAGTCAGTAAAGATTGTCCTTTTCGTTATTGGACACTGCCACTCTGGGAAAAAGAAAGCTGCTTTTCTACACCTACCTCAATGGCAATCCAAACATTTTATATGCCTATCTTATCTTCAAAGCACCCTCTGTGGCATTAACTCTCACACACCTCATTCTGGTGTCACCATACTTAGCTGCACCGAGAGCAGTCCTATAACAGCCAGTGCACAGCAGTACACATGGAGTATTCAACATCAAGTCATCTGAGGCAGTTCACCTGAGGATACACTACTGCTGATTCACCTCAAGTGTTCAGAGATGCCTGTACTTATGTAATACATTCAGGTCATGCCCACTAAACCCTCTATCGACAACAGTAACTGCCAAGCCACCGACAACTGTGAATGAGTCTCTAATTCCAGAGGGCACCACCACGTCCATCCAGCAACAGTCCCCAGGAATTTGCTGTTGCCAAAGACCAAACCTAACCACCACAGGCACTGATACGGACAGGACATTGAAACTAAGGTCACCACAGGAACAGGACATGAAGAACCCAGTGGACATAGTACCCCCACACCTGATTATTCCACTGGTCACCGTTTTTTCTGTTCATTACAGACAATACGAATGAAAAAACTGTAAACTTTCTTACTTTTCAGGCAAAATGTATCAGCAAGCTGATTTGATTACAAGGACCACAATACTGACATTCTCAAAATTATTTCATTATAAAATTGCATGAAAAAAAAATTGTATCCGTGAAACCAAGCCAAATGCATACACAAGTGTTTTGCGTATCATCCGAATGTGATTTTACTAGTTTTCTAAATCGTTTGAATGTGATAGAATGAGTTTCTCTAATCATCTGAATATGCCTGTGTGAGTTTTCAAAATCAGCTGAATGTGACTGAATGGGTTTTCCAAATCATCTGTGTATAACTGGATGAGTTGTCGAATTCATCAGAGTGTGCCCAGATCTGTTTTCAAATCATTTCTATGTACTAGGATCAACTTTCCAAATCTGAACTTTACTAATGCCACTTCAAAATAATAATTCATAACTGTGAGCATGAAGAATATCATTCAAAACAATAATTCATAACTATGAGCATGAAGAATAACATTCAGAATAATAATTTATAACTATGAGCATAAATATCATGATTTTGCATGTTTTAATCCAAAGTTTAAATACTCTTTGTAGATTATTTCAACAGATTTGTAACTATTACAATCTCATGAATGCAAATGAATGTACATGCATTCATAAACACATGCGCATGCCCACATATGCAAACAAATGCCAGAATACATGATAACATACACCATTTTTACAAAAAAAAGTTTATTCATAAAGTGTTCATTTAGTTCATTGATTGTTTACATTGGATGTAGTTACAGCGCAAAATGCATAGCATCAAATATCACTGACCTATGATCACTACTGCATTGTATGTCAATTTTGTAACCTTATCAGCAGACGTTCTTCTTGCTCGTAATGTGTGGCCATACAGTGTCATACATAAAACCATTGCACATCCACAATAATTTACGCATACGGAAAAAAAAAAGGCTTGAAGTGCCTACACAAACACATAAGATGGACATATATGCTCACTGTTCAATTTAACTGTAACATGTATAACCATTTACTTCACAACCACCTACTTCCTTCTCTTTTGGCAATACATAACCATTTGCACCACCTCATAGTTGAAATTTGACTAAAAGATCTCACTATGCATCATGCACACTCACACACACACAAATGTTGTCACCCCATCTATAATCTCTCTCTCTTTCACTCTTTCTTTCTAACTCACATATACATAACAACCAGATCTCATGTAACATTAATAACATATACACTGATCACATGAAACCTCTTTGTACTCTATTCTCATGATTGCATGACTTGATTCTGGTGATAAAGATTTGATGATGTGTATGACAACAATTTTCTATGTCATTTTCTGTCACACAGTAAAGATCTGATTCAAAACAAACAGTTGAATTCAATACTTCAGTCATCACTTTGCGAAACTTGCTTAAGTCATTTTCTGTTCTTGTTTCAGGTTGTTATCATTGTCGTTGGTTCGGTTTGGTTTGGTTTTGAAGCATACATTACAAATATGTGTGTGTAACCCATTTTGTACTCAACAGACCATACTCTAATGAGAACACGGTTTAATGTGTCTTGTATAAAATCCTTGCAGAATAAAGGAGAGGTCTATGCAGAACAATACTAGCCAACCCTAATGAGTACATGCAGCTTTCCTCACAAGAGATCCTGCATTCTGACGTTTCTGCGGACGGCGTTGGAGTAACCTTCCTTGAAATGGAACCAGATGACAGTGTCCAGCACGTTCTTCACCTCTGTCACTTCCTCCTCTGTGGAGGACAAGTTTTATTCTGGTAATATTTTTTCACAAGAGGAAAATCCTGGCGTGCGGGTACAAATCTGTCAGGTTTTCATATTCACACAGCATCTCCTTCATGCTTACAATAGTGGCCAGGATGAAAGACTTTTCTTTTCAAACTTATGCATAACTTTGTAATCATATACATTGTATGCATGCATGCATGATGTATGGAACTTATATATCTCTATGTTCATATGCTTTACATACATTTGTTGATCAAAGGGTTATATATAAATGAATGCTTGAAAGTGCATAAATGTGCCTGGAATCTCTATAACATCGGAACATTATTATTATCATCATCTACATACATGCAACTAAACCCTGACCTGAGTCGAGGACAGACTACAATTCCTTTTGCCCTCTGATCAATCATGTGGTGTGATCAAAGTGTTAATCTTCTGAATAAGGTGACAAGTTCAACTAGTGTGTAGTATGCCTTTAGCTTACCAAAGGAAAAAAAGAGTTTTTCATGATCAAAGTTTTCCATGGCAAATTCCTTGAAACAACGCACACATGTATATGGGCACACACACACTACCCAATACAACAAAAGATATGTATCTACTAGATTGTTTCAGGGCAATTCCATTTCATCCAAACACACGTGCGTACATGCATGTGTGTATGTGCGTGCGTGTGCATGTGTGTGAGCGATCATCCTTTCCATCTTGCACTCCTACTTTTCTGCTTATCTGTCGTTCTTTATACTTTTTACTTAATCAGCTGACATACTCATTTTACCTGATGTGAAGAAATATCAAGTCATTAACAACACACTAGTAGTACGTCTGATGAAAACCTAATCACTAACACAAAATAAAGCCCTGCATTTCCTGTGGTCACATACAGTGTACACATACACACCTTTTTCACTGTCGACGTTCAAAGCAACCTTCTCACGTTTGGTTCGTGTGAAGCCAGCAAAAAAGTTTGTCCGAGGCTGGAACATCATCATGAAACATGGAAACATAACTGGCCTCAAACCACATTCCACAGAGTGTGAACAGACAGGCAGTTCTCGCTGACAATCTTTTCTACTTATAACAGGGTTCATGTCATTCTTTCTATTAGAAGCTTCAAGAACTTTTACAGGGCTGTTGCAGACAGAAAAATGCTATGTGTGCCGTAATACTGCACACACACACCACTGAAGCATGTCACTAGCAAATCAATAGCAAAATGATGGATCATGAGTAACTGACTCTAACAATTAACACTCAAATGGTATGTTTCAGGACTGACCATTGAAGCATGTCACTAGCAAACCAATAGCAAAATGATGGATCATGAGTAACTGACTCTAACAATTAACATTCAAATGGTATGTTTCAGGACTGACCATTGAAGCATGTCACTAGCAAACCAATAGCAAAATGATGGATCATGAGTAACTGACTCTAACAATTAACATTCAAATGGTATGTTTCAGGACTGACTATTGAAGCATGTCACTAGCAAACCAATAGCAAAATGATGGATCATGAGTAACTGACTCTAACAATTAACATTCAAATGGTATGTTTCAGGACTGACCATTGAAGCATGTCACTAGCAAACCAATAGCAAAATGATGGATCATGAGTAACTGACTCTAACAACTAACATTCAAATGGTATGTTTCAGGACTGACTGACTATTGAAGCATGTCACTAGCAAACCAATAGCAAAATGATGGATCATGAGTAACTGACTCTAACAATTAACATTCAAATGGTATGTTTCAGACTGACCATTGAAGCATGTCACTAGCAAACCAATAGCAAAATGATGGATCATGAGTAACTGACTCTAACAATTAACATTCAAATGGTATGTTTCAGGACTGACATCTTGTTTTAAACACTTTCCGTTTCTCCTGATTTTGTTGGGGGCAAAAAAAAAAAAAAAAGAAAAAAACATTTCAAGCACTTTTCAAGTGCCCTTAATTAAAATTCTAATTTTGAAAGTCTTTCAAGGCCTTCATATGGAAGATTCAAATCTCACGGACTTTCAATGACTTGTATGGACAGCATGAATGCTGTCTAATGGTACCACTGAATGATTTGCCTTATCCAATTCAAGGGAAATAAGACTACCTGATGCATAATCGTGCAACCAAAGCAATCCTTAAAAAGTCAACAACCATAACACAGACATGTCCTAAAAGGGAACCAGGGCTCTCTTCCTGAAAAAGCTGCATCCCGTCTTCTGGAAATTATATGTAATCAATCTCCTTTCTGTCAGCTCTGTTTATCATTTTATGTTTTACTTTCTTTACTAATGCAAAGGCGATAAACTGTGTGGAATGTCTGTTGTCCTCTGCACAGCTTTCTTCTATCCACCTTAACAACATCAATTTTTTTTAGCTACAGTATTATCAGTTGAGGCACATGGCTCTAGACAGCTCTGTTGTGTGTTGTTGCTCTTTAACAGGATAGGGATTTTTTTTCTCCATGTGGTGACACCTCTCAAAGGGCTCAGCAATGTTAGCTGGGTTATAATGAAAGGAATCACAACAGAATATGGTCTTCAATTTGTGCGCACCTGTATGCAGGTGTGTGTGTCTCTGTGTGTGTGTGCACATATGTGTCTGTGTGTGTGTGATATGGCAGTGAGTGCATGTGAGATTATGTGTGCGTGTTGTGTGTGTGTGTGTGTGTGTGTGTGTGTGTGTGTGTGTGTGTGTATGATTATGTATGTGTGATGTATATGTGTGTGTATGCACACAAGCGGCACAAAAAGGGTCAAATGTCACTGGAAGAATAAAGCTAACACTTCCTCCTTCACCCCTTGTTGTCCTTCCCCACAGCCCTTCCATTCCAGTGACACAACTGCCAACATTGTGGATTCAACTCTTGGAAGATTTGAGGTGCAGGTGAATTTGGGGCTTTTAACAGAAGAAAAGCCCCTGATGGCTGCTGACTTGAATTGATCCATGAAGGACTAATGCCCTAGGATACTGTGTCTTGTTCTACATGCAGCTCTGGCATGCCACACATAACATTTTGGATCTGCTGGACAAAAAATTTTATCTCAATTAGAAAAACACACACACACACACACAAAACAAAAGTAAAATCAATCTTTTTTACATAAAATGTTGGCATTTTTTTCATCACCTTCAGATTTCCTGGAAATATTGTCAAATAATAGAAAAAATTCCTGACCAGTTGAAGAGGGTTGAAAGATATGACAGATGCTTCAGCATCTTCGGTCAACGGTAAGGATCCCATCTACAAGAAGCCAAGAGATGGTGTTTGAGCACAATCCATGCAGATGGGCACAACAAAGATCATCAACATACACAGACTCCTTCAGACAAAGACAATGAAGACAAAGCCACAGTGAAGGTGGTCTCTACTGAAAAGGGGGGGGGGGGGGGGGGGGGGGGGGGGAGATAGCTATTTACTTGTGTTTCCTTACCTTGTCTTCCTTGACAGGCCTGGCCTCCAGTGTCTGTTTGTGGTTGGGGATTGCTGGGCCTCCTGACTTGGACGACACGGGGGCTCTGAAAGAAACAATGCTGGTGTACACATCTGCATACACATATGTGCATACTCAAATGCACGCACACACACACACACACACATATCAACCATCATAATATACATTACTGTGCATCATCCTTCAAAACCAGCTTGAAATAAATAAGCACCATCACTGTTAACTTCATTTGTATTGCACCTCTCCCTGCTGTGATCACAAGCAAAGAATATTTAAATTTCAAAACTGTAAAAAAGTGAAGCAGGTGGAAAAAACAGACAACTGTCTCCAAAAGATGCATTTCCCCATGTCTGACATCTACCCAGCCTAACTCATATGCTGGAAATTACATGGAATGGGGCCGATAGACAGGAGATATTTGCACAACAATCCACCACAAAAGACTGACTAGGTCTAAATTCATCTCAAAAATAGTTGGGGCAGACCTAGACAAGGTGAAATTTCCTCCAAAATGTCATGCCAGACTTTAGGGTTCCTAGGATACTGTTAGGATACTGTTACTGATATGGTACTCATCACCAGCGGAAATGGACCTGTGGCTAGTGTTGTGGACTTGGGCTATGAAGTTTCTGGTTCAGTTCCCAACATATATTTGTGGATTTTTCTTTTGGTCCCTACCTGCTCAATACCAAAGTTGAGCGTGCAACAGGCTCAAATTACACACGAAAAGATGAGAACTACATAATCTAGTTTCATCCACCTAACAGTTGTTATGTTTTTCAGAGTCTTGCTCAGATTTCCTCATCAACACTGCAGATGTCCATTAAGTCTCAACCCTGTGCCCTTCATCGAAGATGAGAAAAAGAGGCATGGCTCCATCCAAGAACATGTTACCACAGACAGTTGTCTGAAAAGGACATGGGACGGAACAGACAACTGAATACTTACGACACAGGAAAGTGCGCTGATTCGTTCCTTCTCATCTTCTCCAGCTCAATCTTGATAACAGAAAAAAAAAAAGGAATGATGCAAAGCTGCTCAAAAATATGTAACGCGCGGAGGCTACATATAACATGTAATAGCATAATGATATACTCAGAAATAAAACCATGTTGGTTTTATCATCTTACATAATTCATTCCTCCCCCTCCTCCCTCCTGATTTGTTTTAAATAATTTAAAAACAAACAAAAAACCCTGAACTTAATTAATTACTCTCTTTTCTCACTGAGGAATGAAATTACGAAAAATACATCTATACATGTGCACACACCTGACATCTTCAACATGGTACTTTCGTCACAACAGAATAACAGTAAAGAGGGGAAGCAGTACAGTGAAGTCGGTACTGACCTCTCTGGCAATCAGCTGTTTCGCTCCATATGTCAGCTGTTTGTGTTGCTTTAGGCCTGATAATCGAACCACCTCCTCCACATTCCTGTAGTTTCAACAGATGAATCTGATTCTACAGTACATTCTTGTGACCTCACAGGACTTTATAAGATAATCCACAAACACACATGGGAACGTCCATGTGCAGCACAAACACTGACATACAAACACATAAGCTCATGTAAATTCACACGTTAAAGAATGTATTTACAAAAAATAAACCAGACATTAATCAAAGAATCTATATTCCAAAAGATCCTAAGATCAAAACAAACTGATTCATAAAAGCATCAGTGTTAACAAAAAAATCAATGACAATCTTACAGATGCATATCATGTTCAGATGACTTAAAAGTTGCGGAATGAATACATGAGACAGAGATCCTTTCAGTTATAGTGACTGAACTGTTCAGAGCATCCAATATCATACATCTGTCACCTTTGTTCCTATACATCCCCATGCTCTCAACACACACACACACACACACACACACACACACACACACACACACACACACAGATAATCCCTATATGACAGTGTCATATCCCCCACAAATAAAGGTCTATCATTATCCCACACAAGTAACGGTCTATCATAGATCAAAAATGGAAACCACTGTCATGAAATGTATAAACGAGTATAAAGGCACATAACAAACAAAGCAGTCTGAGAATGTATAGAATTCACAGCACAAGATCTTCCACTACACACTATGTTGCTCTAGCTCACAACAGATCCATGTCACAGGAAAAATTAAAGTGCTGTTTCCCTTTGACTTAGAGCAGTGCTGTTCAAATACCAGGACAATTTCTTCATTCAGCAAGTCTGTGAATGCCTTTCTCTGGTGTTTGTCATTTGACTTTGCCAGATATCACTTTGTTTACATGGAAATGACTGAGGTAAACAACACCACCACCCTCATTTTCCCCATCCTCACATACATACACACAGACACACTCATCCTCCGCCCCAGTCCCATCCCACATTATCCCCAAATTAACTGGAAGTAGGACCCTCTCCCAGCAACTTTTCTTTTCTCTGCTCTCATTTTCCATGCTTTGGCATTGCACCCATTGCAACGCGTACCAGCTTCTCCATATACAGCCAGATCTGGGATTACCCTATCACAGCTTCAGCACCAGCAGTCTATATCAAGCAACTGCAGGTCACCATAAGGCCACATACCAGAGAAGACCCTGCATTCTGCAGTCATTTTGATGTTGTTCAACAGTGTCTGTTCTGATCCAAAGGCACAATACCACCTACAAATGACAATAAATGCTTAGTCAAGACACAGTCATCCTGAGTGGGTTTCCTGTCTCAGGCGGCAATGTTACACTCTTCTAATCACAGTTCCAATGAACTTAACAACACTGAAGATTTTCACTCTACCGAGAACAAACTGAAAACTGAGTGACCATAACAGCAGCAAGCCCTAGAACCTTTTTACAAGTCTAAAACTCCTTCCTTTTTCTATGACAGGAATACCATGGGATACTAACGGGTCAAGCACGTAGACGTATTGTCCTTCAGGTGAGCGCTCCTGCCTGTAAGTCATGTTGTAGTTGATCATCACCTGCACGAGGTGGTTCAGCTCCTCTTTCTCTCTACTGCTGTACAGCTGGGTGTTCACCTGTCAACAATTATACAAGCACCCACCCCACACAGGTGTCATCCTCCAGCCACACATCATAGAAAAACATAAAACAAAGAGTTCACTTCCTCTTGTTTCAACCACGACCACAATGAACTGAGAATGTTTAGATGACAGTTTGCTTTGGGATCATTTTGGACTCACTACAAAAATTCAAACTGGAAACAATTTGTAATTCTTATTTCTTTTCTTTTTCTAAAAAGGTCTCCAGCTAATGGCAAGCTAATCCTAGTTTCAGTCAATCAAATGATACTGAGGTGTCACTGCCTGGGGAATTGCCCATGCAAGCTACACCATATTTGATGGACCATGGAATACAATGCACAAGATTTGTAGCTAGTTGGCTATTCAAATTATTCGCATGATCATGTCAAATGATGTAAATTATTGAATTTGAAATGTTTCTGTCATTCTTTGTGATGAACCACAGAGAGAGAATAGGAAATGACAAAAACCCAAGATGAACAAAATAAAGTGAATCTTTGTGTGTGTGTGTGTGTGTGTGTTGTGTGTGTGTGTGTGTGTGTGTGTGTGTGTGTGTGTGTGTGTGTGTGTGTGTGTGTGTGTGATGATACGATATATATGTTTCCTTACAGCCCCACAACCACTTAACACAAGTTTTGAAGAACTTACATTCAGTATGCCACAAACATATCTTTCTCTCTCAACTACTGCCTCACTGACCGGTCGCAAGGTGGGCTGCAGAAGATCCAGCAGTGGGGGTAAGACGTCAAGCGCCAAGGTGCGGGGGTCGACAAACTTGCGCACAGCGGGAGTCATGTCAGCTACAAGGGAGGCCACCAGGTTTGCTGATCTTTGTCAGCGTTTGCTGGATCTGAAAGCGGAGTCTTCTGTTCACTTGCACCTTCAGGTCTCATCTTTAGGATTAGGAAAAAAAAAAAAAAAAAAAAAAAAAAAAAAAAAACCCAGCAGCATACCATCAATAGAAGCAAGACATGTCAGAAAGAAGACACATCAAGAACTAACTCAGTTGAAAAACAGTATGCCTGTTATTGATTTTTGTCCCCTTGTCGGTTCAAAAGACAGTGCATATTTTTTCCTTCCAGTCTCTCAGTTCAAAGGACAACAGAGATTTTTGTTCCAGTCTCTCAGTTCAAAAGAAAATACTAAATTTTTCTTCCAGTCCCTCTGTTCAAAGGACAACGGAGATTTTTGTTCCAGTCATTCAGTTCAAAGAAAAAATTAAATTTATACTCCAGTCTCTCTGTTCAAAGGACAACAGAGAATATTGTTTCAGTCTTTTCAGTTAAAACCAGAAATTAACTTTTTGTTCCAGCCTCTGGGTTAAAAGGACTCCATTTTTTCCACTCCGTGGTTGGAATGCAAGGGATAACACAGTGTAGTGCAACTTCTCGATCCAAAGACAGTGTAAACCTTGTTCCACTCACTTTAAATATCAACACATTGTTCTTCTATATCTCATGTCCAAGAACAGCAGATACTTTTGCGCCAGTCTCTCTATTCAAAGGACTGCTGTGGTTTTGTTGCAGTGTCTCACTTCAAAGAACAAAACAACAATCCCCTGCTCTGGTCTTTTGGTTTTAATAAAGGCAGACATTTAACCTCTCAGTTCAGAGGATAGTGGGATATATGTTCAAATCTCATGGTTCAATGGACCACAGAAATTTCCTTTCATTGTACTGTTCCAAAGGTGGCATCTGGGATGAAATTGCTGATCTCAGCCCTTGGTTATTGATTCACAAGAGCCATGCCTACGAAACTCCAAACTCCTCTTGTCAGTGATATTTTGTAGGTATATCTCCTTCTAATATGAAAGGCTCAATCCTGATTGCGGACATTTTCATGAATAACAGTAAATGCCTGCCTGGTCTCATATATGGTGACAAAAAAACACGAAACATTCACCTCTGACTGACTCCAAATCTATGTCTAAAAGGACTTATGATTCTCCTGTAAAGATAAATGATAAGAGCATTACCATTTTCTCCTATTTTTTTTTTTTACCTTACACAGAACTACCAAATCAATTTTCTAGAGCACCAGACAATTCATGATTTTCTTTTTTGTCAAACCTGCAAGAGAAAGTCGCTCTGAATTCTGTTCAAAATCTGGATGTGGAGCACTTTGCTGTGTATGTGTCTGTGTGTTGCTGACAATTATAAGCGATCACTGTGGTAATTTTCATTTAAAAAGAAAAAACAAAAAAACCAGAATCGATGCATAAGAAGATACTGACTCCCAATTTTGGCCACCTCGCATGCTGGCAGGGAAGTCTAAAGCCATTCCAAACACATTCACGCACTCTACGCTGATTTCTGAACCACAGTCATCAGTCACTTCACACGCTGACTGACACATAAATCTAAAGCAACTCTGAACACACTCGCACAGTCTACACTGCTTTCTTAGCCACAATTATCAATCCAGGAAAGCCTGGCCCCCTGAATCGTTCACAATCAAATTAGATAGACTGTCCTCTATAATTGTCTGTCATTGTCACACTTATACAAGTTTCAAATCTTTTTGTAGAGCAACGTGAAGCATTGTACAAACAACCACTATTGCTGGAGCAGATGCCTAAAAATGCTGCATTCTGATACTAAATCCTTCCAAAGTGACACATATGGATAGATTATTGGATAGGCATATACAATTTTTGGTTTTTGTTGTTGTTGTTTTGGGGGATGGGGGTGGGGGTCACTTCTTATTCATACAGCCCAACTGACAACATAGGGCCTTTTTCAGGAATCTCAAACTCAAGAAAGAAAGTCATATTTTTGAAGAAAAAAGTCAAACCTGAATAAAAATCTACATCTTGAAAAAGAAACAAACAAGACAGTATACTCAGAAAAATAACTTTTCCAGACAAAATTTCTTATCCAATACAGATTTGCATATTTTGTTATGGGGTTCGTATCAGATTCATATCATTTCGGTATCAGAGAGTTACTGTAACATGGGTGCAACTGGTAAAAACTGAAAACACAAAATTGAGTTCCAGGGGCCATTTTCTATCCCCCACCCTCTCTCTCTCTCTCTCTGATGTGGCATGAGAGTGTGTGTGTGTGTGTGTGTGTGTGTGTGTGTGTGTGTGTGTGTGTGTGTGTGTGTGTGTGTGTGTGTGTGTGTTTTACATGATGGAACGCCAGTTTCTGGCAATTTCAAGAACAGATATTTCCATCAGGAATGGAAAGAAGTTGCACCCATCAAGTAATGTTTGAGAAGTAACAAGTATACAGATTTGTACAAAAAAGAAAGAAAAGAAAGAAGAAACCAGTGAAAACCACACCTCAAACTGGACATGAGGAAAGGTGATGCGTGGAGGCACGAAGGCGGCATACACCAAATGAAAGACGACAGGTAGGAAGGGAACATACTTCATCAGACTGTAGTCCTGCTTGTGCACCGTGTATTGGGAAATCTCGTCCACGAAACACACAGCCACTCCACCGATAAATTCAACTGTCAATCATAAACACAGCCACCCCACTGATAAATTCAGCTGTCAATGATAAACACAGCCACTCCACTGATAAATTCAGCTGTCAATCATAAACACAGCCACTCCTCCAATAAATTCAGCTATCAGTCATAAACACAGCCACTCAATCAATAAACTGAGCTGTCAATCATGAACACAGCCATTCCATCGATAAATTCAGCCATCAATCATAAACACAGCCACTCAACCAATAAATTGAGCTGTCAATCATGAACACAGCACCCCACTTATAAATTATTCATCAATCATAAACAGACATTCACTGATAAATTGGCTGTTGACCATAAACACAGCCACTCAGCCAATAAATTCAGATGTCAATGTTAAACACATGCATCCGCTTACAAATTCTACTGTTATAAAGATATTCGTCCACTGCCACTGATTAACCCGTCACTGCTTGAAAATATTACATAACAAAGGTTGGCCAGTGCCAGGGAATCTAATGATTTGGGGGTAATAATTAACAAAAAAATTCTAGCTCAGAAACTACAAAAGATATAAAAATGAAATATATATGATTTTTGAAGGAAATTGAATGGAGATTTTGAATCTGGGCTTCTTTTGTTTTAATTTTGATCATAAAAAAAAATATTTAGGCATTTAGATTTGGATAGATTTTTTTGCACAATCAAAAACATATGTATTTACCACTACAGCTTCACATCCAAAAAAGAACACAAAGCAAAAAAAAAGTTGAAAATAAAGTTTGTATTGTCACACTACACCTGTAAATGAAAGTAAAACAGTCTAGAAGTCTATCCAGACGCTCACACACCTCATGCAGACAGGTCAGTTCACGACCACGCCCCCCTCCCCCCACCACGCCCCCTTGCTGGACTTCAACCCTCTCTTTCACTCTCCTCTTCCCCTACCTTTCCTGCTGCCCGTGTCACGCCGCGAGCAGGCCGCGCTCCCCTCTCGCGCTGACTAACACGTCGCTGGCCAGTCGCACACAGTGCAGAGTACACACTAGGCTAGCTCGTTCGACGTTGGTAACCAGTCAGCTGAACACACTCTTGAGATCGCACAGCACGACTCAATAACTAACGAATGTGGCCGGCAATTCCATCACTATCATCATCTCACCTTCATGCTCGAGTGAGTCGCTGAATAAAAGATTATTATTTTTATCAAAAATGATTAGCAGAGCCCGCTCAGCTGTGTAAGTACGTTGATTTGGTCGCTACGCTCGTCGAAGGTTGCGCCGCCATCTTTGCAAGCGAGACAAAGCGCTGGCTGGTCATCCAGTCAGTGATGAGGAAAAATGGTCTTTCCCCTCACGTGTGGTCATTTGCATATCATTTTAATACTGCAGACATATAAGGCTTACTACGCACACTCTATTTCAGTCCTTTGATAGGAATAGTAACGAATGAAAATTCAAGAAAAATGCATGACGTCAGTGGACGGCCCATAGGCACTGGAAGTACATTTTTACTACTGCTTTAGGACACCAGAAACAGAAAGACATTCAAAAACCAGATTGTTACCGACACCCTTGCCCTCACCCCAACAAAAGAGCAAGAGCGCAGAGCAGCCTAGCCTCTTCTCTCTGTTGGCATCTCTGTATAACCCAAACAATTCTTTCTGCCTAGAGTTGCCTTCCTTGCTTTCTGCTTAGAGTCGCCTTTCCTGTATAAACCAAACCTATAGTACTCTTTCGATCGATGCTAAGAATAAACAAGCATGCAGCCCTTTCTCATGACATGCAAAATGTTGGTGTGTTCTCTCACCCCTTTTCAGATGGGGGTCTTGGCCTTGGCTTGCAGGTAGTTTTCAAACAGCCCCTGAATCACCCGTTCGTACTCCCCTGTCGCCTGTGCTAGACTGAGGATGTGTTGGAACCTGCACAACACCATCCACACTACTGAATATATATACACAGAAGAGGTGTTTTCATCGTTTCATTTTTCAGCCCAGTAAGTTTGTGAATGTGCACGTGTGAATGCCTTAATGTGCAAAAACTGTGCTAATGCTTTTGAGATGTACATTTCCATCAGGACACCACACTTGCCTACCAATACCCACATCCACATTTCATTTGCCTTTTGTTATGTCGTGTTACAAGAAAATCATACATCTGTGGTTACAAAGATGTTTCTACACATTTATGTTTCAATATTACAAAGTCATGCTATCTACTGGATCCAAATTATCAGTCTCATTATAATTTCAAGCATTCCTCTGAAAAGGATAAAGAATGTCACAGCACTGACACACTATCAGTCCACTGACCAAACCACAATCTAAACATACTAATACATTGCACTAAAACACTAACACTGAGCAAAGCACAAGTTAGTCATAGACACTCTCACAGTCCACTGACCCAAACACAATCTAGACATACTAACACACTAACAGTCCACTGACCCAAACACAATCCAGACATACTAACACACTAACAGTCCACTGACCCAAACACATCTAGACATACTAACAGTCCACTGACCCAAACACAATCTAGACACTAACATACTAACAGTCCACTGACCCAAACACTATCTAGACATACTAACTACACACTAACAGTCCACTGACCCAAACACTATCTAGACATACTAACATAATAACAGTCCACTGACCCAAACACAATCTAGACATACTAACACACTAAGTCCCACTGACCCAAACACTATCTAGACAAACTAACATACTAACAGTCCACTGACCCAAACACAATCTAGACATACTAACACACTAACAGTCCACTGACCCAAACACAATCTAGACATGCTAACACGCTAACAGTCCACTGACCCAAACACAACCTAGACATACTAACACATTAACAGTCCACTGACCCAAACACAATCAAGACATACTAACATACTAACAGTCCACTGACCCAAACACAATCTAGACATACTAACACACTAACAGTCCACTGACCCAAACACAATCTAGACATACTAACACGCTAACAGTCCACTGACCCAAACACAACCTAGACATACTAACACATTAACAGTCCACTGACCCAAACACAATCTAGATATACTAACACACTAACAGTCCACTGATCCAAACACAATCTAGACATACTAACATATTAACAGTCCACTGACCCAAACACAATCCAGACAATGTGTAATCTCACCTCGCTGTTGGGGAGGAAGCGTTGAGCTGTAGACTGTCTGCTTTTCCCTCGGTCAGATCGTAGATGCTGATGAAGCGATTCCTGAGATCAATACCGCAGAAAGTGGAGACATTAGCAGAAGTCACAAACCAACTGGGTAAACGGAACACCAGCAAAAACAATTCCACACACCAGCTGTCAGTACTGTAGAGGCTGGTGGTATTAGATCACTTCATTTCAAAGCTGCCTGTTTCATCAGTGCTACAACCAAAATCAGTATCTCCACCCCCCCCCCCCCCCCCCCTCCACCTCATATGCAGACCTAGATGGGACTTGTTAACCACATTAGTGAATAGCACATACCGAAAAGTGTTGATAAAGAAAAACAGAATTTTAGTCCTGAATTTCAGTCCTACATTTGCTCTATAATGTCATTTTATTACAGCATAATAAATATGTAACTCTGGTTTCTATGGCAATACAGCAGCATGAACATAACTCCAAATCAGTACTGCTCGCAGACCCTATTCACCTATCACACACGGAGAAAAGAGGAACCTAGAACAAACAAAAGAAAGCTTCCCAAGTAAAAAGTAAATTCGAAGCTTGCTCATATACCCTGAGTTGACACATGCTTACAGTAGCAACAGTAGTAGAAAACACTACAATCACATTTTTAAAGTTATCAAGACTGACACATGCATTTCATCCTGTCACACTGACTCAAGTACAGGTAGCCCCAGTATGATTGGCATAAAAAGAAATCTTAAGTAAGGCAAAGAAACATGAACAGAAATAATTAACAAGGAGTCAACTTTCGCTCCTGAGGTGAAACTATTACATCTTGAACCTAAGTCCGCATTTAGCCCGGCTATTCGATATGTTTAACTCAAGATATCACCTGATAACTGAAACTGTTGAGACAAAAGAAACAGTTTAACCCAAGGGCAGCTCTCTGTCACCAGTATGAAACAAAAACTGAACCGGGCTACGAGTTTTGCAGATTTCATGACAAAAACAATCTAAAGAGGGCTAGCTGTTCTGCAGATTTGATGGCAGGGTAAAAATACAGTGAACAGAGGTCTAGAGTTCTGTATGTTTCTTGATAAGATAAAGACAAACTGAACAAGCTGAGGTGTTCTGCAGACTTCAAGGAACGTTAATCACAAACTGAACAAGGCTAAATAGATGTTTTAAATGGCATGGTCAGTGAAAGACACACTGAACCAGGCTAGGGATTCTGCAGACTACATGGCAAGATGAAGACAGTGTGAACACAAGGTGTGGGAACCTCTTGGGCCTGGGCATGGTGAAGATCTCCCTCCACACTGAGAACAGACTCTTGTGGCAGTCTTTCTGACCAATACTCATGGTCTGCACTGTCCGGAGAGACAGTTCCTTTTGCCGCTGACGAATGAACTGCAACACACAAAGGACTGCAGTATTTATACATTGTCCACTGAAATAGGATGGAACTGACAGCACAAAGAAACTGGACCTTCAAAAGTGGAATCTGTTGGCAAAATCGAAGTCTGCCATCTCTCTGTATTTTGTCAATTTTATCAGAAGGGAAGTGCATAATGCATAACTTTACTGAACTTATGCATCATCTTTACAAGTTACCTGCATCATTAATGTGTCATCACATAATCTATCTGCAGTGTTAATGAGTCACCATACAATCTACCTGCAGTATTAATGTTTCATTATACAGTCTAACAGCTGTGTGAATGCTTCGTCATACAATCTACCTGCAGTGTTAATGTTTTCATTATACAATATAACAGCTGTGTGAATGCTTCCTCATACAATCTACCTGAAGTGTCAATGTTTTATAACACAGCCTTCCTGCACACTTGATAGGTCATCATCCAGTCTACTTGTAGAGTCAACATGTCATAAAACCTACCTGCAGCATTAATGTGTCATTCTACAATCCACCTGCAGAGTTAATGTGACATCACTGAGTCTATCTGCAGTCATCTGAATGTTAATGTGTTGTCATACAGCCTAACAGCAGTGTTAATGTGTCATCAAATAGCCTACCTGTAATGTTAAAGAGTCATCATGCAAATTACCTACAGGATTAATGTGTCGTCATCAGTCTACCTGAAGTGTTAAATGTGTCATCATACTACTACCTGCAGAGTTAATGTGTAATCATAAAGCCTGCCCATACTTTTAACATTTTATCATACATCCTCCCTGCTGTATTAACGTATCATCATACAACCTACCTGCAGCATTAATGAGTCATCATACAACCCACCTGCAGTGTGTTCAAACAGGAGCGGATGTCATTGTCAGTACTCACACACAGTGCCAGCAGAGTGTTCAGGTCAGCCTTCAGCTGTTCCTGTCTCACCACCTGCACAATGAAGACGTCTTCATCACTCACTGTCATCATTATCATCCTCACTCAGCATGTCTGTGATCGTACATCTTCCAACCTATCATCATCACCCCCATCATTTCTTTGTTTCACCCCAGTGACAGATTTTGGTCTTCCAGACATATTTTCCAGTCACCTTGCACTGTCCATCAAGGTTTTTTTTCATATTCTGCCTCTGGAGCACCTCATCCTCCACTGTACCAGGCAGGACAGTCTTGCACAGACAGGCATGCCACGCCAAGCAAGCTTTTAGCATTCTGTCTAAGCCCTGTCTAGAGAGGGCCGAAACATAAATACATACACGAAACAGAGTGCAGGGAATTGCCAAGGTAATGTACAGTATGATACAGACAAATATGGGTGAAAGTTCCTCAAACAGGAATTAAGGAATCAAGCTGGGATCAAGGGATCACCCCCTCCACCCTCAACCTCCACTCACCTCTCTTCCTGGCAGAGAAAATTTCGAAGTTTTATATTCGGATATATCCCTGAATAGAGACAGCAGCAGTTTGAAACACTGCTGTTCAGCACACATGTGACCCGTTCTCACAAAATCACCCTTAAGTCGCCTCAGGCCTTTCTGTTCAAATTGGCCTGACAGGGTTGTGGGTCAATTCATTATAAGCTTTTACTCATTAATATAGCAAAATTCTTTTACTAGTGTTCTAGGCACAAAGTTTATCCACCAGCTGGGCAGGACTACTTTACTGTCCACAAGTCAGGCCAATAATTACCCTAAGAACAGCTGCCAACCTTCAGCAGTTACTTCTGAGCAAGCCAGGGAATGCAGGAGGGAGTCTGGCTTTCAAATGAACCAGTCAACAGAAAAACTGACAAAGGCAGGAGGGAGTCTGGCTTTCAAATGAACCAGTCAACAGAAAAAAACTGGCAAAGGCAGGAGGGAGTCTGGCTTTCAAATGAACCAGTCAACAGAAAAACTGACAAAGGCAGGAGGGAGTCTGGCTTTCAAATGAACCAGTCAACAGAAAAACTGACAAAGGCAGGAGGGGGATCTGGCTTTCAAATGAACCAGTCAACAGAAAAAAAAACTGACAAAGACAGGAGGGAGTCTGGCTTTCAAATGAACCAGTCAATAGAAAAACTGACAAAGGCAGGAGGGAGTCTGGCTTTCAAATGAACCAGTCAATAGAAAAACTCAAAGGCAGGAGGGAATCAAATAAAACAGAAATAAACAGGCCGATTAAATGCATCTCCCAGTTCATGAAGGTCCTTGCATAGGCAGTGGGTTATTCAGCTTTATTTTGTCACATTTCACACATCATTTCTAAAGAGTGAATCACAGCCTTACAATTTGCAAACAATTTTTGAAATTCAACAATAGATAAATTGAAGGGACGGAGGTAAAGGCTGGATGGAACAATCATCAGTTAGTTTTTTAAACAAAAATTATATCCTTGACCCTGACCTCTGAGAGACGAGAGGCCAGCCGGCTTGGTTCGGTGGGCGGAAAAAACTCATGACCAGAGCTTGCTGTCGTAGTTGTCGCAAGGCAGGCACATACCTGTCACAGTGTTGATATCAAGTTTGTTGTCAGTTCAGCTCTTTATTGCCAACATATATGTTGTTTATACCTTTATCATCAACTAACACACATCATACGTATCTCTACGTTACTTTAATGAACCAAATCATATGTATCAAATTAAACGTACCAAAAAAGCTGTTATCACTTTTATCATCAATTCATGTTGTTTATACCTTTATGGTCAACCAACACATGTTACACATGCTTGTACATTGCTTTAACGTATCCAGTCATACATAAGTAAAGCTGCACTTTTTTTCAACTTAACTCGCTTTCAATTTGTGACTGAATTTTGCACACAGTGTCGATATTTCTGGCCACATACTTTAAGAACTTTATGATATATTGATCTGTTAAGGAGCAAGAAGACTGGAGACTCAGGTAAGCCATAGAATGTACTTAAACACGTATATAAACACTAAATGTTCTGTTACACACACACACACACACGCACACGCACACACACACACACCACTTCCCAAACCTAACTGAATCCCTGATTGCTGAACAGTGAACAGAGTGAAAGCTTTGACACTGCGATCATCACTGTAAACACCTCCACCTCGTGAACATTATTACCCTGCAGTTATCATTGTCAACATCACTATTGAGTGAACATCTTTAGATAGTGATTATTACTGTAAATATCAACATGGTGTCAATATAATTAGACTGGGATCGTCACTGTAATTCTCTCCATTGTGTGAACATCTTTACACTCTGTGGATGGCATGGGGTAGTGGGGGTGGGTACCTTTAAAGTGCTTTAGAACACAGAAAGTTGTCCCTACGTTCCAATAAGTGAAGATGTATACACAATTAAGACCGTATGGTGCACTGATTTTAATGCACATAAGAATCCAATTCCATGTGAAGTTATTCAGAAAGCTCGTCTTCTTCTCAGACAGATCTGATTTCACAAGAATTCAGTAGGGCTCCTGCATGACCTAATTGCAGTTATGGTCCTTTTCTTTTTCTTTTTTTTTTTTTTTAATTCATTCCTGTACCACTGAATCATTTATTCACAACCTTACATTTAAGTCCACATCCTGTGAACGCAGTCACTATCAACTATCAAGGGTGCTGGGAAGTATGAAAGTATTCTTTACCTATACTGGTCTCCATTAAAGATAGATTGTATTCACTGATCCTTGCAGACACGTGTCACATATCTTACAGATAAAAGAGATGATCATATTTCAACATTTGCACAAAAAGACAAGCTGAGATTTGTGCATTGACTTATGCACATACCGTTCAACTGATGTGATAAAACTGTATTTGACACTGAACTTGATTGTACATGGTGTATAGTAGGCCTTTGATGTAAACAAATACCAAAACTGACTTAGAAACACAGGGCACTACAGATGATGAGGCTACCATATCAGATATTAAACAAAAAAAAAAACCTTTTCAGTCAAAAAAGCACAGAATTGAGTCCCCCACCCCGACATATATTTGTTTTCTTCATTGCAATCAAATTTCTTTCCTTCACAACAAAAGACACATTTTCAATATGTTTACCATTACAGATACTGTCTAATTAGTGATTTTATTCTAAACCGTGACTAAAGATGTCAATAGTCTGAGCTGACTGGTCATTGCAGATACAGATGACAGGTCTCAGCAGCATGTCCCCCTCCTTCTTCTTCTTCTTGCCCCCACCTCCACCACCATCCGGTCTTTTCAGAATGTTCAGCAACACATTCACTGCTGCCTGCAACAACAGCATGGTGGTCAGTCAATGTCACTGTGCCTGGTATGTCTTGGTATGTCTCTCCAAACACAGTTAGACGAATCAGAAGTGCAGTGTGCGTCATGATGAACGTGATGTGGCATGGCATGGTTAGTCTAATTTAGAGTGATGTGGTATGGTAAGGTGTGTTGTGGTGTAGTTCACATGGGTGATTTAAACAACAAGAACTTGTGAATACTTAAGACTGCTCCACCCCCCTCCACATCTAGTCCACCCACCCCAGCCTTCAAAGCCATCGAAAAGGTCTGATCATACTTTAGTGTCTGTAAACCTAATTCTAAGAAAACAGTGCTGTCGGCCATGTGCTGGTAAAAATAAGGTGGAGAGGATGGGTGGCAGGAATGAGGCTCCCAGCAAAATAAACCTGAACTCTTACATTCTGTGCAATGGTATGATTTCAACACATTGAAGTTCTTCCTCTGTTCATCCATAATTATCATCTTTTCCTAGTACTGTCATATATCATCAGTCAGTCAGCCTTACGTCCAACAAAGAAACAAACATTTGCAACGTTCTATCAGTGTTGTCAATGCACTAACATCCAAGGAACACGCGTCTCAAACATCTTGTCTAGCATCCAATAAAAAAAAAGTCACAGAACCATACTTTTTGTCAGCATTTTCACTGGGTTTACATTAGCATTTAAAGCAACACACAACAACTCTTAATATTTTGTCAGTATTTTCAAAGGCTTTACACCAACAGCCAAAAAAAAAACACACATCTCCAATGTTCTGTCAGTATTGCCAATGGCCTACACTACATCCAACAAAGAAACACACATCTCTAATGTTCTGTCACTACTGTCGATGACTTTACAATAACAGACGTCTAACAAAGTAATTCACACATTTCTTATGTTCTGTCAGTATTGGCAATGGCATTTTACAAACGTTCAACAAAGGAAACATACATTACCTGTGTTTTATTAAACGCCTGTTACCTGACAATATTATCAGACAGGGAAAGAAAGATGTTTCCTGAATCTGGTTTCTGTAAGAAAGACTATATCTTTTGCAATCTGCTTGTACTGGCTCCACAATTAAAATACCGTCATCAGCTGTGGGCTTACTGGGTGATGACCTGAATTTGTTGGATCAGAACAAGCACCATGTGAAACCACCAAAGTGACTCAGCAGCAGTGCAGTGTCTTCACTGTTAGTTAGCTTCATGCTGACATATCAACAGCTCCTTGTGAACAACCAGTAATTGTAATGAGAGGACACAGAAGGCAAGAGAGCAAGATAAAAGTTTTTGAAAGAAAATCGTCAAGCTCTGACAATGTCCTCCAACATGCATTGTCAGGTACCTGTGGGGCCCCGTCAATCTCATCGATGATCAGACAGTTGGGTCGTGGTCAGCCCCCATCACCGCCCTCATCTGTGTGGCTGCCTCGATTTTGTTGGTGAACGCTTCGACACTGCGATCGTCACTGTAAACACCATCAGCTTGTGAATGTTATTACCCTACAGTCATCACTGTTAACATCACTATTGTGTGAACATCTTTAGATCGTGATTATTACTGTAAATATCAGCATCGTGTCAATATAATTAGACTGGGATCATCACTGTAATTTTCTCCATTGTGTGAACATCTTTACACTCTGTGATCATCATTGTAAACATCACCATCACGTAAATTTACTACATAACCATGATCACTGTGGACATCAATGGAACATGAAATTACTGCACTGTAATCATCCGTACAATTACAACCATTATTCTTTTATTTGTTAATGAACCTTTCTGACTGATGATGACAGTAGTATCAAAGTAGATAAAATGAAACAAAAAAATAAAAAGTGGGATAAAACGTCCCATGTTGTTTTGCACGACTCGCTGTCAGTCCAGAATAACCACCACAGCACCAAAATTATACTAATTTCACATCTTCCAAACAAAAGAAGATATACATTTCAAAGGGCGGAAATGTAAACAATTCAATAACAACATTACCTGGCATTCATTTCCACAACATTATATCCTGCATGTTTGGCCACAATGTGAGCAAGGGTTGTCTTCCCTAATCCCGGAGGTCCACACAGCAAAGCAACCTGACATTAAATAGAACACTGACGATCACACAGAAGAATACTGATGATAACTGAAACCTTGAAGATGAGATCAACAGGACACTGAAGACAAACTGACAAAGATAATATTAAGAGGAAGACATTTGATATGACCCATGGAAGTTACATTGAAAATGACGTAAATTGAAAAATGTGAAAGCTACTGAAGATTTGGTCAAATGAAGTGATGATGAAGAAAAAAAAAACACACATGCAAACAAGGTGTATAAGAATAAATCATAAAAATGAAACAACAAACGATTTAGACAAATGTAAAGGAAGAAACAAAAAGGTGACAAATCTTAAGGAAAAAAAGGATTGTGTGCTTTAACAGGTGGAAGCTATATACTCATATAGAATGATTTACATTATGACAACTTAAGTGTACAATTCACTGCATTGACGCCTGCTCCTGTCAGCTTCTGTCTTTGCAGTTCATATGAACCTTCCATTCTAGTAACTCCTGAACTGGCTTGAGCATTTACAATGGTTTTATAAAAAACACAGCACAGTAAGCCAGCAAACACTCTAGGTAATGATCTCCTGGTTTATCAGTACTCAGTTGTAAAAGTACATATACTGTGGGTTCACACAAAACTGGTGAAAAAAACCCATATTCTATCCATATCTCACAGGAAAGAGTAATCTCCCTTGTCTTGTAACGGACAAAAAAATCATTCTTTTTGTCCGGCACTGATGAAAGCAAGAAATGCAGCATATCAGTCAGGTCACATGAACGCATACATCAAAATTTACGTGAAATACGAAAAAAGACAATTTTGGTACCATTCACACATCAGTTTTGTCTAAAACATGCAGCAAGTCACAATCCGTCAAAACAAGAATGCATGAAGGATCTAAAGATCCACGCTGCACTGGTTAACACTCTCGAAGTTGCAAGTCTTAAAAGTATTGACAGGGTTAATCTGTGCTGCTCTGGCTGTACAAGATCATTGCAGAGATGAAGGAAGGAAGGAAAGAGAGCCATGACTACCTTCTGCACAGGACGCTTGAAATCATCCAGCTCTGAAGAGACCTCCGGTTGAAACTTTTTTCCACTTGCTGTTACCAGTATCCTTGGCTTTGGCTTTCTGTTTCTTCTTCACCAATGGCAAATCTTTGTCGAATACTACATAGTCCCATTGTTTCAGCCAATGCAACAGCATACGGTTGACATTCTGTAAAATATGGATACTTCTTACATTTACTTCATTACATTTATGTCATCAAAAATGACCCTTTAACCATTACAGCTGCTCCTAAAAAGTTACTTGTGATGAAAACAAAGTCTTACCTGTAAATGATAATCAATATAACCAAGACTGTGGAGTACTGTTCACAGTACATAACTGTCTCTGTTTCTTGAACATTGATGATTCGATCAACATACTGCGCAACATACAACCCAGACATATAAACATCTAATATATTAGCTACAAAAGGGCACTGACTGAGAGACTGTCTATCAAGTGGGGAAAAAATCAGTCATTAGCTGAAGAATGTTTTGTGTGAGTGTGTGTTTTTCTGTGTACAGGAGACAGAGAGGGACAGAGAGGAAAGTCGGGTGAAGTGAGTTTAAATGTAACTATAGAGTCTTTCCCTTGTCTTTTCTTCACTCAAAGGGGAAAAAAGTTCTACAAAAATTATAATAAAATGGCGGTTGGGGATGGGAATGGCAGTCATTCTGCTATTTTTTTTTTCCACTTGGGGAGGAGGGTTGCACTAGTGGGCAAGTCATGGTCTGTCTCTTCTTCCATTAGTCTGCTGAAGAATCAGTCATCTGCTCTTCTTTCACCATCTTGCTATTTACAGAAATTCATTAAGAAGCCTTGACTCTGTTCCAGATTACAAATCACATGCTTCCACAGAAGCATGTTTCTACATACCAAACACTTGTGCACACCAACATGCTCACTCACGCAAACACACACACACACATACAAACAAAACACACATTTAAGCCGAACACAACACGTGTATACACAATGAAATAAGTGTTTCCACAAAATTTTTTTTTACATTACATAAATAAAAGCCACCTCCAAACGGTTGTAAAGAAGTCAAAGGGGCACCTCTTCACTAAGAAGGTCAGTATATTGGCGCGGTGCATAGCGCTCCACCCACAGGGTCTGTATGGGAGTGTCCTCACAGCATCTGTGTCCATGTCCCCTAGGCCCTGGTCCTCAACCTCTTCATGCAGCCTGACCACCCATCAATGACACGCTTGAGTTCATATATAGGCATACTAGGCACACATACAAGCATCTGTGGACACCCCAAGTCACATGCCTAACAATGCATACACTCACATGAATGCACGCAACACACATGCACAGTCACAATGACATATACTCTCCCTCACACACACACACACAAATATGCGTGCACACACAAACACACACACATTCACTCACCCACTCTGCATAAATTCCAATGTAACATGGGACCGATACGGACAGTTTAGTGATAGAAAAAAAGTGGAGAACAGTGTCACAGAAATGTGGCCACAGGAACATTCTTCTCAATCAGAGCAGCTCAGGAATCTGTGCGACAATAATATAACACACAATTCCTGTTGATAAAGGGACTCTACCTCTGCACTCGCTGTGACAGGGCCTGCGCCTCTTGCATAAGTTGCTGATGTCTCTGAAAACCACAAACATGAGAAGGACCATGAACTGCTCAACATCCTACACAACAAAAATCTCAAGCTAAAAGTGTACAGACTTCAACACACTTATTTTAAAGATGGACATGTCAGCAGTTAAGATCTCCACAACTCCAGTCAGTCCTTAAGCAACACTAAGCAAACACTGCAGAGGTGTCATAACCATTCTGCCTCTTTGATACAGTCCTTAAACAGCTCATCCAGGTTATTCAATCTGAGTCTTTGACGTAGATAACTGTGAACTGTAATCCGTGGAATGGTATTGGACGAGGAATCATGTCGAGATACATGCTTGCTTGTACCATCAATCTAACGGCGTTAGATAACTGTGCCTAACCATAAGGTAAAACTGTTTTTCTTTTCTCTCATCTTTGTCAACAAAAGCATTATGTTTCTAAAACAAGACACAAAATGTGCAAGTTCACTTCTAAGCGCAAGATGTTGAACTGACTAATTTGGATTCAATAAAAAATATATATGCAAATCCAGCAGAGTTTCTCTTTTTTTAAACGATCCATTTGTTTTCAATCAGTCTTGTATAATTTCTTAAATACATATACTAGAAGGGCACTTGGGAGACCACAGACCTTCACCACACAAAAATATTTGCAAAGGGATTGATTGTTGATCACCACTGCTGTGGGCTAAAGGAATTACTCCCCATTTACATGTAAATCTGCCTCAAAGTTCAATGAGTTTGCTCATGAGCTACATTCCATCTTTTCACAAAGTTTGTTGAAATCACTTAAATACTTCTGGCATAAACTTGCACACATACACAAGCCAACCAACACATAGACGCACGCTAAAACATGACTCCCTTAGCAGCACTAATGAATACATGACCTCTCTACAAAGTGAGTAAATCATTAATGACATTACTGGGTTCGGTGAGTTTGTGTGTTTGAAAAATATGAATGCCACCGTCCAAACAATGCCACTTGAACCAATCAGAGTCCACAAAACAATACTGTACATCCAAAATATCCATTTTCACTATGCCTTGTCTTACTAAAGAAAGTTTTTTTTTAACAACACCTTGAAGCATAGTAAACAATTAATTAAAAAAAAAAAAAATAAAAACTGTCAGGAGACAACAGTCTTCCAGACCACAGAGTGAACTATACGCCAGCTCCAATCTGTAAAAAAAAAAAAAATTTTTAAAATGAAAAGAAAAAAAAAACCCATAGCCAATGACCATCAAATAAATACTGCAAAACCATGGAGTTGCTACGTCTGTCTTGAAATAAATGATTGGACTTTGAATCTCCTTGTCCTCAGACTACAGCCGTATATTATGTACCTTCATACAAGCTGACAGAACTGTTTGGTAAAAATCATGAAAGCACTCACTTCGTCCTCCAGCTGCTCTCTGAGGACACTGATGGGGGTTGGCAGGAGGTTGGCGGTACTGCGCACATGATGGCTGATGCTGTCAATCTGCAAACGCACACAACCCATATGTTGCTGCCTGCCCAGTCACCACACAGCAGTATATGAACATGTCATAAGGACAAAACAAGCAGACAAAATTATGACTTTAGATGAAAATTTCAACGATACTGTGTGTCTTCATATGGTGTTCAAAGAACACGTAAAGTAAACTATTAGCCAGAATATATCAACAACAACAACAAAAGTAAACCACTTTTGCTAAACAAACAAACAAAAAATATCCTCGTATCATTTTTGTATCAGCTTTTCTGCAATTCACCTCATTCCACTGCTCACCAACTACCAGTTGGCACAGTTAGAACTGTTAAAGAAACAGTTTACTTTCTGCTACTGAAATATTGGTTATTTGGGAAAAGGTTGGCATTAACATGTTGCATTTCAACCACGTAGTTTTAATTCAGTGGCAACCATTTCCATCAGAGCTAGTTAAAACATTTGTGTGTGTGTGTGTGTGTGTGTGTGTGTGTGTGTGTGTGTGTGTGTGTGTGTGTGTGTGTGTGTGTGTGTGTGTGTACATGTGTGTGTGTGTGTGTGTGTGTGTGTGTGTGTGTGTGTGTGTGTGTGTGTGTGTGTGTGTGTGTGTGTGTGTGTGCGCGCGCTTGCGTGCGCGTGCATTTGTGTGAGTATTGCACTTCATCACTGTCATTCCTCATCAGCAAAGTGCTACCTCTTGCTCCTCAAGTCTGTTTTGTCCCTGAGCTTCATGTACACCCGCTGACCCTCAAAACTAGTGGCTGGCACAAAGTCTCCCTCAGGCAGCGAATGAAGCACACGCTTCTCTCTAAGCCTCTTTCTGCAACAATCACCCCAACAATATAAATGTGAATGCAACAGGTCTTCTGCAACCAGGTGCCAAATATAAGCATTTACCCTTCCACCTTGTCACTCTCTCTTGTAATGCTTTTTTTAATACACAACGCAAAACAAATACATTTTTGACAACATTTAATGTATAGTCTTTTAGATGCCACAAACAAGACATAAAAAATCCATGAAATAAAATTCGGCAGATTGCAGTCAGCATGAAGATGACAATGTATGAAAGAAGAGAGAGGAACTAAGGGCAGTCACAAAAACAGGGAGGCACACGACAAAACAAGTGAGGAAAGGGAGAGAGAGAAAGACAGGTTGGAGGCAATACGAAAGGCAAAAAGAGGAGGAGAATGAAGTGTG
>JADBJO010001322.1:120000-137500 GCA_016801955.1 Conus betulinus | reverse complement strand
TCCCTGCTAAGAAAGTGGTCAATTTCTGAGTGTCAGCATACCTCCACCAGCAAAAGCAAGCAAACTCTACCAGACACAAAAAGTAGGAAAGAACGAAATGTCCAATATGAAGAGGAAAAACATGGTGTTCAAGTCATTGAGTTTGGGTGGAAGACCCTCTTTGCAGACCGTCTTGGACCAGTGAGCACCAGAGGCAGACCTATCACCAGTCTATCATCAGTATCTCTATGCTTTGCCAATGACATCGATGGTTTGTCTGGACAAGAACTTGCTTTGCAGCTGAACTAGTCAAACGCCTATAGATGATACATTATCTGCAGCATGTGGTATGGAAATCAGCACAGAAAAGACCAAACTGATCACAAACAGAAAAAAACAAAGGCATGAAAAGAGAAAAGGCAAGTGGTCAGAAACTTGAGACATTTGGCAGCCTTAAGAATCTGGGAATAGATGTAACACTAACTAACAGATAAAGGGTCCAGACCAAAATCTCTGGAATGATCCAAGTATCAACAGTGCTCTCAAAACACAGGTCGTTGGGAACATCATCTCTCTCAATTTGAACATAGGAATGATGAGCCATGGTATTATAACCCTTTTTTTTATGCTTGCGACAAGTGGATCCTGACAGCAAAACCTAAAACAAGGGCCCAGAAATTCAAAACAAGATACTACCACAAAATCCAACTTATCTTCTGTAAAGACCATGTCACCAACAAAGAAAAGGTACAAAAGAAAGGTTGACATTATATATATATATATATATATATATATATATATATATATATATATAGTATTGATGTATTTCAGGCCTAGATTTTTAACTTCTGCTGGTGTCTGCAAAGGTATGTCAATAGCTACATTTAGTTACACCTCATTTTATCCAGAAAGTTCCAAGTGCTGTGATGGCAGGTTGGCAGGGCGAAAGGCTGGGGGAGGGAGAAGGGGGAGGCATCAGCCATTGTAATTCAACCTTACTTCACCTGTCATGACCTTAGATTTTTGGGTCAAGTGACCCTCTTTGGCACACCAGACTCGAGACCACCTGTGCATTTTTCAACTAGTATAAAGGGCCAAAATCTAATCACTTAAAAAGGAAAAAAAAAAAAAAAAAAAAAACTTGTCTGATGTCCATTTTTTGTACATTTTTTTTTCTCTCTTTTTTGATGGCGGTGTTCATTTTTTTTTTTTTTAGCTAAAGACTCTTTCTTTTTAGGGGGGGGGGGGGGGGGGGGGGGGGGGGGGGGGGGGGCATGCCAGAGAGAGAGAGAGAGAGAGAGAGAGAGAGAGAGAGAGAGAATGTCTGTGTGCATACTATTGTGTGTGTGTGTGTGTGTGTGTGTGTGTGTGCGTGCGTGCGTGAGCGTGCGCGCGTGTATCTGTGTGTAATTGTAGTTAAGTATCCCAGGTAACACACGGCAGATGTTAACTCAATGACTGATTCATTTACAGGTTTAATTCATTGTAACATAAATTTGCATTACTTTCGTCAGATTCTGGTGAACATTTCTGAGAAGAAGAAGAAGAAGAAGAGAGGGAAGAAGTATGTTGTCACTCACTCACTGTTAAAGAGGAGTGAACGATCAGTTGTCGGTCGCAAAATCCGAATAACGTTAGAGTTTTTACTTACCAAACCCATCCATAGCCTCGAGTTCATCGGCATACTCCAAATCAAAAAGATCATCATCCATTTTCTGAGTTAAAAATTGACGATCACGTCTTCAAATCCCAGTACCAAGCTTGTCTTTCGCGCGAAACTCTGTGTCCACCATAGATGAGGGGAGGTAAATAATTTCGCTGCTCACTTCCGGAACGTGGTGTTGGTCCGAAAATGGGCAGGAGTAGGCCTAGTATTCCGCATTATTCGCCTCTGAATATGTATCATTTACATGTTTTCTCGTACTATACTACAATACAAGAGAATCCTTGTCTTATAAAGTTAGTACCTGTCATTATAATTCCCCTCCAACCCTCCTCCATCCGATGTACACTCTCATACGGACTGGACAGACACAATCAAGAGCACAGACACAATCAGCCGTGTCTCCCAGATGTGTCCAATCAGCGGACGAAAGGCCTCGGGGCAGGCAATAGATCTGCGTTCGAGAGGGATTGCGATGGTTCCCTCATGCAGCTAGTGAAGGGTTTTCATATTATGATATATACTTTCCCATTTTCTTCATCTTCAACCCCCCCCCCCCCCCCCCCCCCTTTTTTTTTTTAATTTAAAATCTTTTTCAAGTCATTATTGCAATGATGGAAGAATTGTTAACTTGCGCTTGTTTTCCCCCACTAAATAATTGTTCAGCATTATATTGTTTGGTCGATCAGTGGGCGATTGCATCTCTAAGGAGATCCAAGTAAAGGTTGTTCTGCACAATTCTTAGCCGCTGGCAATGCTGGGTTTATTGAATAGCAAAGCTGACCACATGCCCCATCCTTCTCTTCTTTTGTTAAGTGTCCACATTCATCAAGCTGAAGATTCTACACTACAAACGGGAGGGGGGGGGGGGGGGTGCGTTCCAGATTTATTTATTATTATTTTTTTTTTTTTAAGCAGTCAAACTGCTCAAGTCGCTCATCATCAAGCAAAGAAAAGCACGCCATCAAATCCCCAGTATTTTGCAGAGATGTGGATGCACAGAGATGTGGATGCATCTGTGTGAAAAAGCATCACCATGGAGAAAGACAGCCATCATTCATGTGATGCCATAAACAAAACATGCAAAACTTGGAAGTCTGCTGCAGAACATGTCCAAAGCCTCAAGAACAAATCAGACATCTTACTCAAAGGCAGAGCCATTATGACAATGGCCATGAGCAATACAGAGAAAATAAGGAAGGTCTGTTGGAGCCAACTTCAAACTGCTGAGCATCAATAGGAAATCGATCACCAGGAGAATGAAATAAAAAAGAAAAATTCAAGAATGGTAAAAAGTGAAGAAAAACCATCCAAGACATTCAGGAGTTGGTATTATCTTTTTTCTTTCTTTCTTTTTTAAGAAAAATATGTGTATGTGCCTGACTAAAAGCTGTAAGCAAAAAGTCTGGGAAAACTCGGAAAGTTGTGAACAAACCTATGAGAGAACTCCATACTGATAACCTCTAGGAAGGTGGTAGGGCAGCCTTTTCCACATCAGCAAAATGCAGACCCTGGTATGGAAGAAAAATGGTTAACAGCACAAATGCACGGTTAAAATCAATACTGTAAAAATGAGATTGCTGCTGTAACTTAACCCTCTGTGCTGCATTCATCGTGTTTACTATGCTGTGCAAATAATTATGTGAAGAAAGAAGGAAAGATTGTGTATACACATAGTGTGGAAACTGTAGTGTCCAGCAGATGGAACATGTTCTTGCTCTACTGCAAGAATACATAGTTACCTGGTACATGTGGAAAACTCCAAAGATTCACTCAGCTTGCAAAGAGATTTCAAGGCAAGATCTTGCGACACTAATAGAAAGAGGAAATGTGCAGATCATGTAAAGGAGTTCACAGAAGAAATGATATTCCTGTCCAAGCATGTTTCATGCAAACTGGCTGCATAAACAGTTTGAAAAGATTCAAACTGCAAGACCATTTCCAAATGAAACGGTTGCAGTTGTGGTGCATTTTGCAGAAAAATTTATGCCAGCGCATAGCAAGAGGGTCCAGTCTGCTCATTGGCACCATCAGCAAGCCGCCATACAGGTGCAGACACTGCGACAACAAGGTTTTTGAATCCTTCATCTTTGTGACAGATGACCAACAGAATTATGCCAAATCCAAAAGTTCGTGCCAGAGGATATTTCCATTCTGTTTTCTCTGAGCTGAATTAGCAGGTAAAATACAATATTTGGATTTCTTTTTACCCTGGTGAAGTGTCTGTGATGCTAATCTCATATGACGTCTCTGTTACAACTGAGACAAAACGAATAATTGCCTGCTGATCAAACACAAGTGAAGCTACCAATCCATTCTGATTCGTTCTTTAAACTAATTAAAGCTGACTTTTGAGCAAAAGTCAATGCGAAGTTGTTTGTTTTTTTTTTTCTCATCCATAAAATTTGTGTGTAAGATGAAAAATAGAAGCCACATAACACCCATTAGATAAAGCCAATATTTCGGTTTATTTCAACCTTTCTCAAGCCACACTTGCCAACTGACAAACATAAAATTTGTGTGACGTCTGCATTACAACTGAGATTAGTATGTGCCATCTGGTGTTACAATGGACACATGAATAAAAGCTGGCTTTACAGTTAATTGGCTGGTCATCAAGCACAAGTGCAGTAAGCATGTTAATTTTTTGTCATGCCTCTATCAGGAATATAAGAAGAAGAAATGTGTAAAGTAAATGACTCTGTCTTCAGACTTTATGTTGTGTGAAAAAGAACGCTGTATGAGAGTTTGTGTGACACCCTAGCTGAATAGTTGGAATTTTGTTCTACTTGTAAGCTACTGGGCAACACCAGTTCCTATCAATGTTAAATGTGCTAGTCAGAGCAAATCATTTGACCAAACATAATGTTTATGTTAATCATGTGGGGGGTGTGGTTTTAGTGTCAATGTTACAACCAAGACTCATGTTACATGCCAGATATATAAAGCCACGTAAGAAGAACAACTTCACAACAGTGACTGGCATTTTTCAGGAACTTCACTTTTATAGAATTCACTACTGGATGTGTTCTATGAAAATGATGGACAGACGCATCCACAAATTCTCAGTTATTTGATAGCAGTTTGTCAGTTTAAACCTGTTTTCACTGTTACAGACTCGTCTCTCTCTCTTTTTGTACTTACTAGCAAAGAGAAGAAAGATTGCCAATCAATATATATCTGAAAGTCAAAATTATCTATCTATATGCAAAATTTGACCAAGCCGGAATCAGGAAAATTAACTTCTTTTTTTTTAAGTCAAATTTTCAGCCTAGCCCAAGTCATTTGCATCCCTGCAGATATGGTATCACTGTCTGCACAGGCAGTTGTTCACATTTTTATACAAGTAAAAACTCTGGCTATGTGTATAACATGTACAACTGCTGAGCATCTTGTAACAATTCACACATCAGCCTTTTCATTCTTGGCACAAACCATACATTGTCATTCCAAATCTAGTTTATTGCAAGTTATTTTTCTTGCATCAGTGGTAATAACCATACAACGACAGAACATTATGTAACAAAACAAAAAAGCAATCACTGTAACTCTAATGAAAAACAACAAAACAAGAATCACCGTTCTTTACCATACCGAAAAACAATCTGGCATTATCACAAGTCTCTCTTCTTGCCGTTGCTTAACATCTGCATTTATAGAGAACACAATTATGTCCTACTCAGACCAGAGAAAAGGAGCGAAGGGAAGTTTGGGGGGGGGGAGGGGAGGGGGGGGGGGGGGGCAAGACAGATTTATTTACATTTGTCCTTTACACTTTGTAATGCTAACACTGACAGTTTTATTTACACTGTAACATTAGCACAATTTACTAAGCATGCACAGCTTCATAGTCAAATCCCTCAAGCAAAATCATATTAACAGCATTAAAAAATCTTTTAGCAAAGAGAATATGGAATACATTTCTCATCATAGTAACAGAAACAATAGAAATGTATACACCGATAACAACAACAAAAAAGCTATGTCCTAATAGCAACATGAAACCCAAAAGTTAAAACATGAACTTAAAATAAAATTGTAGGTTTGTTAGGACAGTGAACCATACTGATTTGGAAATTCAGGGTAATGATAATTAGTAATCATTCCCTTACCACCTATTGTCATCTCAAAGAAAGCAGCTCATGTGGAAGCTGTTGCTTTTCTTAATTCTTGTTTGTTTGTCTTTATAAATAAATCTAACAGAAGTTGAATTTCCACTCATTTATTGTGTTTTCAGAATACTGACCTTTTCTTTCTATAATCAGCCTGTTTACCAGAAAACTTGTGTCTTCTTACAAAATATATTATTATGCAGAAACATTTTGTCTTCTTTTAAAAGTAATTTGATAAGCTGGATTTGGTTCTAGAGATGGAACAGCTTTTCACCATTTCCACTATCCCACCCAGATCACTCAGTTACAAATCCAATGCACCCTTTAATTTGCTATGACAAAAATCAGTGCCAATGCAGAATTTCACATTGGTTCAATTCTCTGCTGAATTAGCTAAATGAAGCTCCAAGAACCAATGACATATCCTGTTATTTGCATGATGCAATATATTTTGGGGCCGATGGGAAAAACTTCTAAAAACTTACATAAATCAACAGCCAAAGTTCTTTACCCAACATGGCAACAGAGACATCTACAGTGGTTCCTCAAGATCAAATCAGTCCACAACATTACCAATAATCCTGAAATCAAAACAGAAAATGGCACTAGAGTTTGCAGCAAACATTTGTCCATAGGCAATTAAACAAAGAGTGATTGTTTAAAATGTTCATCTACAAGGAAAACTGAGGACCTAAAGGGAGGGGATGAGAAAGGGCGGGAGGGACAGACAGAGGCAGAGATAGAATTCAGATACTGAATTTTGCGTTCACAAAGGAACAGTGGACCAAGAATTGTCCCCTTTTCTCTCAGCACCAGTTTCACAGCATAAAAAAAGAGGATGTTCTTATTCACGTTACATTTACAATATGAAGAAATGTACAGTGGTTTGAAATCAATGAAAGAAAAAAGAAGTGTTCAAATTAGAAAAATATTTAATGTGAAAATTAAAGATCTAAGATTGTAACTTACCATAAAAATACTAACTTAAGGAATTAATTAAATATAAAAAAAAAGTCTGATCTGGGGGAGGTGAAAAAAAAAGAAGGAAAAAGAAAAGGAGAAATCTATAATTCCAATCATTAAGACTCAAACAGGCTTTGAAAGCGGACGCCTTAAGACATTCAAGTACATGTTATTATAAGAATGTTTTTTTTCCTTTACCTCAAAACAGCACATTTTCTTTTCTGAACACAGCTATCAGAGCTCTTCTTGAGCGCTGTTGCTTCTGAACAACTTTGTGGCTGAAAACATCATAATAAACATTTGGATAAATTCAGACTGAACACACCAAACTCCACGTTCATGGCTGACTTCACACTGAACACAGACTGATAACAGACCTTCAATTGCACTGAAGCACCTTAGATACAGGTATGAACACACAGGTGTAAGGTCAAAGATTCGCAATTAATTGTTTAGACCAGTAAATTTCAAGTTACCATGTAGTGCCACTTTCCAGTCAAAGTCCACCGGTCAGGGGATTGTGGAGGCACCAGCGCTTTGAACTGAAAGCATTAAAGCCTCTCGACTGCTTCAGCTGATGAATAGATATAGGTTAAAAAACAAACAAACATTCCACTTCAATGCACGTTGTTAATACTTGCAGACGTTTTATTGGGCTTTGTTTTGCAACACATATGTAAGCCCTTCAAAAATATGAAATTGAATTCTACTCCCCAGCCCAGTCATGAAACTAAGAATTCTTAAATTTTCTTTTTAATCCTATTTTTCCCCCCCCCATTCAAGCTAATTTCAAAGGCAGTCGGCAGTTTAGTTACGTTGTTGCTGATTAACCCTGACCAATACTTGCACTTGAGTGTCAAGAACATGCAACAAAGTCAAAAGTGTAAAAAGCGCATGTGAACTAATGAAAGATCAGGCAGTGCATTCTACTTACAAGAGATCAACATCTCACATGGAAACAGGGGAAGAAAAAGCATGAAGAACAATTTCACCAAGAATGCGAGGACAACCTCTCAAATCTAAAATTGATGCAAATGGGCAAGTGAATACTAGGCTACAACTTAACCCTTCCATTGCCTAGGAATTAAGCTTGAAGTTACATCCTATTTGCCAGTTTGTTTTTAAAAAAAAAAAAAAAAAAAAAAAAAAATATGTATTTTCAAAAAATTCTACGGGCTTTCTCTCACTGACGAAAACGACATTTACCAACTATCAACAGAATCTAGAGACTTCACCTCTCTGAAAATATCCTTTGTTTTGTGAGCAGTATCAATATAAAACAAGGAATATTCCGGACTTCCCCATGACGAGTATACCTCATGGCCATGGCAGCGAAGAGTACACACCATTGCCATCGAGTTATCTCATCAAGTTAGGCACCAAACAGGTTAATAAGAAAAGATTTCATCAAAAACAGAAAATAAATAACTTCCTTACTTCATGTTCTCTGTTTTCTTTTAAACATTAACTGAGAAAATAGTCTGTAAAATACATCAGTTGTGTTTCACCTGACCACTTACAGTTGATCTCTCAAGTTCCTTAGAAGCAGTCAACCTATACAAAATAATTATTTACAGTTCAAATCAATCCGCTAACCATGAAAACACAATTTGAACTTCTGATTTTCTGTCTAAATCTTGAATATTCAAATTCAACAAAACATTCACTTCATCACAAAGAATATGACACCATCTTTTAAAAACATATTCAAATATATGGCAAAATCCATATAAATCATGACAAGAAAAAAAAAGACAAAACAGATTAAATCGTCATCAGAACATACATAACATCTGGAAGTCCAGAAGCCATGAGTGAACAGATACCATCAATTAGCACAACAGTGAAAATGAACAAATTTAAAGCCATCTATATTGACATGATTTCTCCATCACTTTTCTCCATAATGAACAATACAATGAGAAGTATATGCCACATTTTCAGAAATTATGTGTGTACACATACACACACACACGCACAAAGCGTCAGACCAAAATCCCTTTTGCAATACACCTTTCTTTCCACTCTCACTATTCCTTTTCATACAGATACTAAATTTACCAATATCACTGATTTCACTTCAGCAAGCTCATTTAAGCGCCAGCTGTTTGTTGATTCTTCCAGCTTGTGGTCTCATTCGCAAGTGACATCATGGACTTATGAAATAATTCTGGATAACTCAGATTACTGCAGTGAAACAGCTCTTTGCGACTCGTCATGTTAATGTAAAAAAAAAAAAAAAAAAAAAAAAAGAGCATAACCTCTTCATGTAGATGGATAAACAAAAAAACAAACAAAATCATTCAATCGAAGAATACAAAGTTTTGCATGATTGCAGAACTGAAAGCATCTTCCTTCCAAAAACAGAGAGTTGCAGATATACATGTATAAATCATCTACAGTTGAAATATTTCTCAACAACAAATAGAGAGCTATCCTGAACATGGCCTGTATTTCAGAACCTTGTTTACTCTCTGTAGTTTCTATTCTTTTAAGTTTCTGAACAGTGAAGATAAGCGTAAATATGACTGTATGAAAATTTTACACTAACTATTATTGCTTACACTTCAGAACATTTGTTGGACGTAGGGGTATTCATTTCACCCTCACCTGAATAAACCTTCCCGTTGATTGTTATGACAACTTCATACCTGGCTCTTTGCTTCACTTTGCGTACAATCATCACTATGATTACAAATAACTGAAGAATACATGCCAACGTTAAACAACCTGTGTATCAAACTTCAATAGAAATAGTTTTGTGAACAAGTTAGTTTTATGAACAAGGAAAGCATTTTTCTGATGTTTGCATTTGGTTGTTCATTTCTTCTCAAAAAATTGATATCTAGGCCTTGCATAGTCATTTATTTACAGTTTCATTCACAGTATTCACAAAGAAGAAAATATTCACAGATCTTCAATATACTTACAGCCATTACGCTCTACAGGATTTTTCTTTTTACATTCTTACATAATTTGATCACAGTCTCTCCATTCCCTGGTGATCTCCCATCACGTCTGACCCAAGCGACATCCACTCTTTCTCAAACCCACCTTGCACTATTTACACCATTAATACTGTTACAACATGCAATACAGCCATTCGTCAACATACATTCTAGACAGTAACTGCATGTGTAATTACATCAATGCTCAAACATCATCAGATAAAAATCCAATGAATGATTTTAAATCTGATAATGCCCATCTCTCAGTAACAGATGTCCAAAATTCCGTAGTAAAATCCATCTTTATGTACCTATTGGCCCTTCCTTTAATCTTCCTTATCAGTGTCCCCTCTGCCAGTGGATTCAACCATTTCCTACACCAACATAGTTCTGCTGTATAAAGGACCTAGCCGAAATGTACAATACTTCTTGCTGAATTGCAGAATTTTTGTCAGCCTTTTCACATCAATTTGACAATCAACTTTCCTGTTGAACTTAGTTCTTTTAAAATATTAAAAAAAAAAAAAAAAAAAAAAAAAGGTCTGCCTTCCCACGATAGGAGTTCAGAATTTTGTTCTCCTCAAGGTCAGTGAACGAAAGCAATGTTAGTACTAGCACTGGACGTCGGTTCACTGCATTTGTGTACCACTTTATTGTATGACAGCTAAAAACAGACACTGCTCCACCAGTGGCTTCAGTGGCTTCCATGCTGCTGTTTTGGAACGTCAGTGATTGAAAGGCAGTACAGGTGGGACAAGACAATTGAGAAGACGCTATATCTTACCACAGCCTCTGCAGACCTTGGGTCAAGAACAAACAAGCAAAGAATAACTCAGCATGCAGGGACCTCAGGAAAATAAAAAACAAAAAAAAAAAAAAAAGAAAGTCAATAAATTGTCTCAAAAGACGATAACTGAAGAGGCTAGAAAAGAAAAAGAGGTTGGCAAAAAAAAGATTATTCAAGCGGCCAGAAAAGAAACAGGGGTAGGCATTTTGACACAAACGTGACAGCTGACCATAGTGACGTTCTTGTGAACTACTGGGTGATGGAATAACCAAATGAAACGTTTAAAAATTCAAGAATTGTGATATTCATTTTATTTCCTCTTCAAAAGGATTCAGCTTGAGTAATGTGCTGCATGCAAATGATATTTTGCCATAAACTACATGCTGACACAACATTGCCAGATTAAGTCCCCTATATAATTAGTGTTACTCCGACATCTTTCAAAGAAAAAAAAAAGATTAATTGAAGTTTATACCTTTTTCCTGATAAAATTTAGATTGCGTTTCAAAATGTTCTGATAAAGAACAGACAGGAGATTCTCATCATCCTTTTCCCCTTTTTTTGTGGCCAGACTTCAAATCTGTAAAATTCTAATTTTCTTTTTAGTTTCAAAATTCTTCCACTTCGTAAAAATTTAAATTTTTCTACTTTTGAGTTCTAATAGATTCTTCCTCTGCCACTTTGAAATTCTATTTACAAGCAAGAGCTAGCAAGCAAGACTAATTAAAAACAACACTAAGCGCACTTCAGGAGGCACAACTGTATTTGCAGAGTAAACCAACTCCCCACCAGTTGATATCACCTAGCTTGACGGATTATCCACCAACTCTTGGACAGTGATATCATCTAGCTTAACACCGAGTTGGGAGTCACAATCACTAATCTTCATCAATGTTGTATAGCGATTAACGGCATCAAAATTTCGCAAAGCAGTAAGCTTGAAGGAAAGAATGGGAATAAAGAAAGCCTGACATCATACGTTCAATCTTGAAAATATGCACCGAGGATGAAATTGTTTTCCACCCCACCCCACCTTCCAAGAATCTCAATGGATTCCGAGATGCAAAATCAATTCTTAAAAAAAAAAAAAAAAAAAAGAAAAGAAAAGGGAAAAATCTAGAACACAGACATAGCCATACTTACAGATTTTTTGTTCGTTAGCGCATGTGTGCGTGCGTGTGCGAGTATGTGTATTTTTTCTTGAATAGAAGAACAATGATTTTGTCTCAATTTTGTTTCACCTTGATCATAGGTATCACAGAATCTTACACACAAAAGTATAACTAAAGAAGCCATGATGTTTAAATCTCAAGTTCATGATTTAAGTTTCTGAACTATGGTCATACGATGAACACATTGCAATTCAACATTAATCCAGGTTCATGACGAAAGGTTTTAAAGATCAACTGATCAGTTAGTTGAATTGCTTTTAAACTTACTGATCAGTTCTCTTACTTTCATAACTGAATTAAAAACTTCTGTTATTAAAATCATCTGGATTAAAAAAAAATCTTCAGCCATTAAAATTACCAAGATTAAAAACTTATTGGAAGTTATTCATCACCAACCACAAGTTGTTCCTTGGAAACAACTGAAACAATCAAGAAGATTGTCAACAGCAGTAACCAACAAAACATACTTGCTCTTGTCAAAATGTTCTAAAAACAAACTCAATAGAGTCCATTTTTCGTTAAAATATCCCTATAAAATGTTGTAACGTTATGTTTCCATATTTCGTATTATACTGTTTCACCACTAGAAATGTCGTAAATGCAGCATGAGTGCATTTCATGAGCAATGAACAGAAACATAACTTGATTTTACTCAAGAAAAATGCTTCTCTCGTCACTTTTTGATTGGTGAATATACATCTCTTCCGCTTAGTTTACACATCCTGATTTATAGTGCAGTTTGATGACTTTGTACAATATATGTCCAATCTTCTATTTTTACAGTCGTTCTTGTCTTCGACATCAAGAAACAATGCAAACACAGCAAATACACAGCTCAACTGATCTGTCCTCTATTTTCTTAATATACACTTCATCCCCATAAGTCCTGTTAACAAATGTCAAGGTATGTCCAGATCTGTCAATGGTTCACTCGGGATGTGACAACACAACAGTCTAGTTCTGTTCACATTCACTCCGATCTCTTTCTCTTGCAAGCACAGTGGTCTGTTTCTTTCCATTGCTGATGGTCTGGCACATCGGTTGTGGGAAGAAGGCAGCGTCGGACTCGTTGATTCTTCAGAGACTCAGATTCAGCAAATTTTTTGCTCTTTTTAGGGGCTCTGGGCACAACAGTTGGAACATTCTGCTTTACAGGCGTGCGGAACACAGAGTCCTGAGTGCCAAGCAGAGGGTTAGGGCTGGCGTCATCATGTGTAGGGGACTGGGGTACAGCTGCAGGACGGCTCTTTTCTGGTGTTCTCAGCTCCAGTCTTGGGGGAGGAGCTCTTCTCTTCAGGGACGCTGTGGCATTCCCGCCCGTCTTCTTCCTAGGGGTGCTGGGAAGTTTGGGTACTGTTCTCTGTTTTTGATAGGGGTGGTTGGAAGCAGCTTGGCGGCATCTGTGGTGGACAGCATACCGACAGGATCTCTGGATCTGGAGCAAGGCACTTTCTGCAGACCACCAGACACTGCAACTGCTGGCTGTGAGTGAGAAGATGGGTCTGCAGACTGCACAGCTAGCTTGGTGTCAGTGGTGCCGTCACTGGAGTGTGGACTGGTCACCAGCAGACTGTGTCCACTGGGATGCGGCTCAAAGGCTGCTGGCAGGTGGCGTACAGGATCAGAGCGGCCTGGATGGACAGCACACGCATGTGGTTCTTGTCCCCGGCGAACAGGTCCCAGTAGATGGTGTGCTCCCACAGATGTTTGATGAAGCAGACACGGCTCTTGTACAGCTTCCCTGAAACACAGTCACAGACCTTTATCAAGTGTACAATAAAGTTTTGAAAGCTCTTTCAATTCTTCTTTATGTACAAACCAGTAGGAAGGACAGGGAGGGGGGGGGGGGGGGGGGGGGAGTTTACTTGTCTAACAAACTAGTTGTAGGTAGTAGGGATTTTATGAGGATTTTAGCCCAATCTGAAGAATTACTCTGCATTTTAAAAAAAAATGTAAAACTGTATACCCAATGTTTACAGAATGAATAATGCAGCAACAGTTTCATAGGAAGAGGAGTGTATATGTCTGGGGGAGGAGAGCTTTAACCTTTTTTTTCTGCTGGAAAATATCACACACAAAAAAAAGGCGTATAGAGAAATTCTGGTCACAGAGCGACATCACAGTCAACGGAAATACATAAGCATAGGTCTATTCCTTCTGGGGCTAATCACTTGCTAGGATCAAATGTGATCATACATTCAGTGTATAACATGTTCTGTACATACAGGAAAGGGCTATGTTATAAGTAAGAAACCTGTAGAACAAAAGAAGTGGGGACAGAAGTGTGCTGCTCACTGCTTTCTATTTAGCATACTTTTCTAAATGAAGTGGTTTCAAATTTTTTAACATTAACTCATTTCATGAGCTCCAGTCTGGTGAAGGTCTACATTTCCTGCACTTTGCACCATGACCCCATGAGCCAACGGACAGTGCCTGCTGGCAAAATGTAACCGTATCTCACGTGACAATCAAATACCAGATGTGTACTGGAAAGACTTGCTTCAAATCACATGACAAAGTCTTTGTTTTGCAGTTAGTCTTTGTTACATTGCAAGTTGAACTGCGCAGAACACTAAAGATTGACTGAGAGAAACCGAATATATTTTTTAAAATCAACATTGTGTACCAGTCAAAGCAGTCGGTGATGCAGTTAAACGGCTATGATGTGTGCCATTTTGTACTAGATTTCCTGTGACAAACCTCGATAAGGAACTGCTTTAAAATACTCATTGCTCTCACACTGTGTGTGAACACCACCTATTGTTGACCAGGGACACGCTTAGTTCATTAACAGGTGGTCTGGTACAACACACTACAATTCAGAACTAGACCAGCGGTCTTCAAACACCTGATCATGTGCTGATTCTGTAAGCAAGTCAATGAAAAGTAATGTTCATATTAAGATGAAATCGCCTGAAGAACACCGAGCAACTGCACTGTGAATATGATGTAGATCTGCAAGGCCGAAAAAAAAAAAAAAAGTGAAATAGGTGGAATGCTGGTTCTGTTCTGAATATTCTAACAGAAAACACTGATGTCACAAAACTTCAGCGTGACACCATACATTAGCAAGACAATGCAACGGATAAACTACAGCTGTACAATGAAGTTATCCTGTCCATGCTAGTCTGAAAAGCAGAAGACAGACTACTTGAAGATCAGAATTTAGGTCATATAGCTTCCAAAATCTGTCAATGCACATACTTTAGTTTACTCAGCTAGTGCATTGCTATCATTATCAATGCAATAATTCATTTATATGGATGTCAAACCATTTTTGTATAATACTATCTAGTAGTTGTAACTTACAAAGCTATACAACCACATGCAAAGCTTAAGATCTCTTTCGGTCACCTTGGAAATATACATCTCCTAGCAGCTTTCATTAAGGGTATAAAACCAGTGGCACGAAACAAAACTTCGTCAGTTTTTAGGAGATCTCAAGCAGCTCTAACCAGTATTGGCAGTATCCACCATGAACTTGCTCTAACTGTACTCTCTGTGTGTGCGTGTGCGTGTGTGTGTGTGTGTGTGTGTGTGTGTGTGTGTGCGTGCGCGCGCGCTTGTGTCTGTGTGTGTTTCTATGCGTCTATTTTTTTGTGTTTTGTTACGCTTCTTTAACATGTGTGTGTGTGTGTGTGTGTGTGTGTGTGTGTGTGCGCTTGTGTGTGTGCGCGCGCTTGTGTCTGTGTGTGTTTCTATGCGTCTATTTTTTTGTGTTTGTTACGCTTCTTTAACATGTGTGCACAAGTCAAGAACACATTTTTATCAAAGTATGTCCCTGTATGTGCACAAGTCAGTGAGTATGTCACTGTGTGTCTTTATAAGAGAGAATGTATGTGTGAACATCACTTCTTTAAGAAGGAACATCTATTAACACTATGCTTGCAAAAAGTACGAATTAATTTGGTTTAAAATTCAACTGTCAAAGCTCTGTTGAGTTGTGTAAAACTGTTCTGTCACTGGTGGAAATTTTTTTCAAAACTGCATGGACAACGATCACAGAATGTATGAAATTAACTTATGAATAAAATAAAGCAAAGGGACCCTACTCCATTCCACTGAAATTCTTTAACATGTCACTTGGCATTTGTTTTGATTCCAAATTGATCTGAAGCTGATCATTCATATCTCATAAAAGAACTCTAGTGATGTGAACAGACACAATTTGATAACCTGGTCCACAAGACCGAGTGACAGAAAGGAGAGTGAAGGACCAATTCCCATCTCGGCGCTATCATAGGACAGGAGCCGCCACAGCTCAGCGCACAGGTTTGATATATGTGAACAACTATTAAAAAAAAATTTCTTGCCAAACAGTTGCAGGTGGGCTAGGACTCTGCAGCTCTGAACACAGTGATAGACCAGCACCCAACCAGTTCTATTCTCAATCTTGTTCATCATCAGTGTTTCTTTTCATTAGTAACAGTATAATGGAGGATTTCAGGGGGAAAAACATTCCTTGGCAATGGTAGAAATGGACATTTTTGATCTTAGTGATCTGATCTGATTCAGAATATGGCACATGTATAGCCTATATCGTATATGCATATGGTGTGAAAAAGCAAATTACATACATTTTTCAATTTGTGCAGTGTGTTTAAAATTAAATCCTAGTCCTTCACATTTCTGGTCATCATCAATTCAAAGCTATAACTCCCTCATAAGCAATATCAGTAGAGTTTAAGAAGTTATGCTAAGTGGTTTTCCAAACCATTTTAATAGTTGTATGGTATCAAAACTCTCTCTCTCTCTCTCTCTCACACACACACACACACACACACACACACACACACAGATGAGTAATACTGTTGGGTTAAACTTCAAACCAGACAAGAAACTTGCTTACTGCCAAAATCATAAAGAACAAAACTGTTGGTTTGATACCACCTTGGAATGGAAGAGGGTTCCTCTCCCGTAGCACTTTTCATTTTGATTTTTTTTTTCTCAGCAAATTAAGTGACTGTTATGCTCTGTTTCTGTTCGACGTCTGACAAAAATAATACCTCAATGTAGATTTGATCCAATTGTACTTGTTTTCAGGCCAGCAACACAAATGAACAGTGTTTTGACACACAGTGCACGGTAAAAACAACAGATTTTTACTTTAAAATGTTATTGCCATGATTTTTTTCAGAACTGAGTACTTCTATAGAATGGTACCAGTTCAGAATTAAACTACAATGCGCAGTTTGTGTTGTTTTATAACATGCAGCCAATTCAGCAGTAAACTACAGTCAAAAGTACTTGGCAGCTGTTTGGTTATGCCAGTTGTGTTTTGCAAAGGACACTTCATTTCAGTCTGCTTCACAACACTGAACTAATCAACATGCGAAACATTCGAGAAAAGCACTCAACATCATTTTTTACTTGGAATTATCATACTAAAAAACAATGTCAAAGATAATTACATTGTAAGTAAAATGCATAAATCATAAAAAAAAAATACTTAGAATGAATTAGGGACTGACAATATCCGGTAAATTTTCATTTGTACGAGTGATAATAATTACAAACAAATGTCTTCTTTCTGAACCTAAAGTTGTTAAAGATTTAAGAATGATTTTTTTTTTTTTCTATTTTCCTTTCCTATTTTATCATGCAACACTCCGAGCTGAAATAATTATTCGTGAAAGAATTATTCGTGGTTGGTTTGCGAGTGTGAGTCCGGCACAGGTGGGTGGGACTGGAAAACTAAATCTGTAAAATTAAATAGAAAGAAATTCAAACGATAGAGGGACGAGGGAGTTGGGGGAGAAGTGGAGGGGGTGGGGGGGGTGGGGGGGGGGGGCACAGCGACCACGTCAAGGCCGCTGCCAGCACGTGACGAACCATGTGTTCAGTAAGTAGCTTTTCTGTTTCACACTTCCTGCAAC
>JADBJO010001322.1:100000-105000 GCA_016801955.1 Conus betulinus | reverse complement strand
CCTCCAGGACATTAACGGTGGGACAGCACTGCAGGATGTGGACTGGTGTCTGTAGGCCAGGTCTAGGGCCTCCAGGACATTAACGGTGGGACAGCACTGCAAGGTGTCGACTGGTGTCAGCAGGCCAAAGCTGGGACATGCCCGGTCCCTCAGAATACTGAAGATAGGCTGCAAGACTGCTAACTGAGGAATAGAGTCTGTGAGTCGGCTGCCTCGGGGTATTGTGTTATGGACAGGCAGCTGATTGTGGACTGAGGTTTGGGATCGGTTCCTTATGGATGTTGATCAGTGTAAGATATCTTTAGATGACAGAGGTTGGGGAGTAACTGACAGTGACCTCTTCTCAGCCTGAAGATGGTGACTTGCTGATCTTTGCCAAGCAGGTGGACTCCGTCCTTCTCAATTGGTATCCATGCCTAGATACTGGAATAAGTTTTCTCTCTGTGGTCTTGAACTTTAGAGTGCTGCTCCTCGATCCCATCTGATGTAGACCCCTCCCCCCCCCCCCCCCCCCCCCCCCCCCCCCCCCCCACCCACATACTGTTCACAACATAGGCCCTCATAACTCATGCCCCTCCCCTCTTCTCTCTCTCTCCCGTCACTCTTGTGAAGGAGCGACGATTCATCTTGAATTGTATAGTGTGCGCTGATCCGTTGAAAGATCGTGCGTGCTGCCTTATGATCCGCCCATCGATCACGCACTGTGGTGTCGTCATGTCGCTGTATTCATGGCGGCACCGCCGCCCCATTCAACGGACAAATGATCCGCTATCTTTTCGTCTTCCTGCGACCTGATTGAACTGATCCCTTTTAATCCCTTCGCGGTCATAAAACACTCCTTTTAATCCACTGCCCAAGTGTCTGCAGTCACCCACACTTCGCCATTGCTTACGCTCTTCAAACACATTCACACAATTTGCACAGTCGATAAAGGGCATACATTTTATAGCGATTTATTTTCGTATGGTGAGGTGACTGTCGCCAGGCAGTCCAACGCTCATCGCCACTTATTTCATTGTACACTGCCTCGTAAGAGAAAAATGGAGCAAAGATCGTTGACGACGAATGGATATTAGGCAAACTCCTGTCCTGTGTCAGCAGGTAATATATCTTGCCGAAGAACACCCAGGTCAGCTAAGCAGCAAAATGAGTTCACACGTGGTTTGGTAAAAAAGACAGACTTTACAGCGTGCATGTCATCGTAAGATTGGGTGAAAGAAAACACAGACGTTTTCCTTTCAACTTTTCCCCCCAAACTCACGGAGAAGAGGGTTGTTTGTAAATAACAAGCGGACTGTTCGTCTAGGATTGGGAGGGGTTCAGTTTCTTTACAGAAATATCGTGTGGTCGGAATGAGGGAAGTGGGGAGCAGAAGTGTGTGTGTGTGTGTGTGTGGGGGGGGGGGGGGGGGGGGGGGGGGGGGGGGGGGGGGGGGGCCAGGTATGGTAGAAGCAGGGGCGCTGGAAGAAGGGGGAGTGGAGGGAGGGTTATTGTTATTTGACGATTTGGCGAATAGAAAGCGCAGTAGTCTAAAATAAATCGGAAGAGAGAGAGAGAGAGAGAGAGAGAGAGAGAGAGAGAGAGAGAGAGAGAGAGAGAGAGAGGAGAAACGGGAAACGGGAAACTATAACTGCTGTACGCATTCTGTTCCTTTCGTCAGCAAATATTACAGGCAAAGTGCAAACTATGCCGTCTCTCTCTCTCTCTCTCTCTCTCTCTCTCTCTCTCTCTCTCTCTCTCTCTCTCTTCCACATAACGACTTTGTGGTGAGTGTTCTTGATTCGCGTAACAAGAATGAAGTTCCCCGCTGCTACCACTTTGCTCCTCGACCGACACTCTCCTCATAGGCGTTCGATGTGTTTCTTCATTTGATCAACGCGTTGGGAGCCACTTTTTACCTCTACATGTAAATGGATCGATCTCAACCCACACGCCCCTTCATCAGTTTAACACGTTTCTGCAGGCGTTTTTTCTTTTTCTTTTTTCTTTCTACAAATCTTTCGTTCGTGCTTATTTCTGAGTTTCCTCCAGCTCTCTTTGCCTGTTCTTTCTTTCTTTCTCTTTTTTTTTTCCGCTTCTATATATATATATTATATATATATATATATATATGGTATTCCTTTATTCTGTTTTAACAGATGTTGCTCCCCATATAAGAGTTCTATTAGGCATTTTAGTGGTATTTTTGATATATATATATATATATATATATATATATATATATGTGTGTGTGTGTGTGTGTGTGTATGTGTGTGTGTGTGTGTGTGTGTGTGTGTGTGTGTGTGTGTGTGTGCGCGCGCGCGCGCGCACGCACCGAAGATTCAAGTCGGTATATTAGCTTTAACAGTGCACTTTAAAGATTGTACAGAATGTAGTTCTGCAGACTTGGTTTGCTCATAAGGCCTGTGTAAAGAAAACACTGTTGATGAAGAACCTTACCTGACGCTGTTTTTACAGTTGACCCCATGAAAATCTTACTCAGAGATATTCACCTAACTAACGTGACTTTTAAGTTCCTGGATGAGATAAATGTTTTTCATCAAAGGTGTCAGGAAAAAAAATGTAAGCAACGTTCGCGAAAAAAAAAAAAATCTGTTTTAATGAGCCGTGACAGTCCTGATCTTGCCCCTGGTGGACGGCTGGGCTATAAACATCGAGAACTGAATCGTACTGCAAACACTTCATGGTCACAACGGGTGTTCCCAGTGTGAAATCCGGGCTTCTCTCTATGGACAGCACACGTCACCATGACTGACAGCCGCTCAAAGTCGTTTCTGCTAGCGTATGTTTGTTGCTGTTGTTGTTTTCACACATCAGCGTGAAATTTCCAACAGAGATTTGCCAGATATAATACCTTCGTTGTCGTGGGTTATTTTTACATACGCTAAATGCATGGTGCACACAGCACTTTTGCTTGATATTGTTTCACTGAAAGACTACCACTTAGAACACCTCTGAAATCTAGTAGACAGAAAGCAAACACAAAAGCAAACAAACAAACAAAAAACAGCTCAAACGAGACAAACCATTGACCTGGAACTGCATTATCCATGAAGCCATGTTTTCCCTCTACGAAAAGTATTACCTTTGATCTGGAACCATCAGCTTATCGTCTTTCTAGTCGTCAACTTCAAATATAAAAAGGATAGTGATAGGCTTACCCCGAGCTTGATCGTGCATGACAAAGAAACTCGGAGGAATATTGATGACCCTAGCACACAAAAAAGATGGGGGTGTTCGCTGACAGCTTTTAGAGGGCCGGCGAGAACCGCGACAGATGGAGAGATATAGTCAGTAAGTCAGAAACGGTGCCGAACCCCCAGTCATCCCCTTCCCTCTCCCCCCCCCCCCCCAGTCATCCCCTTCCTCAACTCCTCCCCCCCCAGCCCCCCCCCCCCCCCCCCCCCCCCCACACACACACATTTCTCCTACCCAGAGGGTAGGATATAGGCAAAGCAAGGAGCGTAGATGCGTTATACAGACCAGTTTTGAGCTCGATTCATTTTATCTTCTTCTAAAATCACTACTGTTTCTCCGGTCCATAAATCTATATCCCACAAGAATAGTACCAAATTCTGTGGCTCTTTGATTTCGCTTCGATCATGAAAAGAATCCCACAGAAAAAACGACTTCAGCCACCGTTAAGCCATGCGCTGTACACATAAAGATTGTGTCCGTATGATATTTTGCTCTTTTGCGAACGGTTTAGTCTTGAGATTGGGGCGGGGGCGGGGTAAGTTTCGCATTTACAGACCACTCAAGGAATCAGTAGATACTGATCCTGCCAACAACCACGTACCACTGGATTAGGATCTGACCCACTGTTTACGCGGTTAGCGTGGGAACGACAATTGTAGGATGGGCCTAATGTCGGCAATGAAATTCACGTTCACCGGAAGACAGTCAAACGCAATGGAAAACAACCAATACGCTTTGCTCCTGCAGACTGTTTGCCTGTTCGAACAGGTGAGTGCATTTACTTAGATGCTCATATGTATGATTATTTGACATTATATTTCTTTGTTTTAACAGGAATTAAAAGAAACGTGTGCACCAGGCTTGCTGCTGCTCTGTCTGTCTGCTGCTGGCCTCAAATCAGGTCATCTCGTCAGCAAGATACGCACCAGACAATGTCGTCTGTTGTTTGAACCAATCCAGTTCTTCTCAAAATGCTGACAAGTGATCTGAGAAGACTGCAGGGCATCCTCTTGAGGGTGGCTTGCCCGGTAGTCGACCATTGCTGGAAGTTGGACTGCTAGGATATTTATCAATATGGGGCCACTTTCTAGGGAAGGAGGTGGGGTGAACTGATGAAAATCGACCATTTAAAAGGAGCCAGGACATGAACTAGATCTGACAAAGTAAAAAAAATGTCAAGAAGGTGGGGTTTACGGAAACGGAAGTCTTATTTATAGATAGGCCATTGGCCCTCATGAAAGGGATGCAAAAATACAATCTTTTTCAAAAAAATATGTTACAGTATACGTGATAAAGTTTAACATATCAAGAAACAAGCACAGATCGTAATTTAAATGTTTCTGAAGCTGGAGAGATTGAGAGAGAGAGAGAGAGAGAGAGAGAGAGAGAGAGAGAGAGAGAGAGAGAGAGAGAGAGAGAGAGAGAGAGGCATGAAACTTGTTTACATCACAACAGGATCTCTCTGTGAAAGTCTCATTTCGATTTCTTATTCCTGTTCTGTCAGAACAGAACTTTGTGTATATTCTCTCTCACCAAAAGCTCGGGAGTCCTGTTGAACTACTGTAGGAATCGCTGTAGGATTTTCCTCTGTGGTGGACTGTTTACAGACTGGTCAGGCTGTAGTCCGCTGTTCACTCTCAGTCTATCAGCAGACATTGTAAGCTGCGTTGGCACGGAAGGAAGTGACGAAATGAGCGGAAGTGAGTCAGTGTGGCAAGCCAACAGAGCATTGAAAAACATTCTGCGGGGAGTATTGACTTTTCGATCATTCCCACAATCAGTTCCCAGCATACACGTCTAAG
>JADBJO010001322.1:90000-95000 GCA_016801955.1 Conus betulinus | reverse complement strand
GCATTTGTAATCAAGTCATTAAAAGACAGGTTATTTCCTTCCGCGCTCATCTTCCCTCCTTTCTACCCCTCTGTTTATCTCAGAGTGAGCGAAAATCTCGACTCTGATCCACAGGTAGGCTAGGTCATAATCATCGCGGGAAACAAGTTTCAACAGTAAACTACCGGCATACAAGATACAAAAGTAAACGACAAAATGAAAAAAAAAAAAGGTGCAAATGAATACTTTTTTTTTAAACCCACAATTCAAGTCATTACTATAACGACGGAAGAATGGTTAGCCTGCACTTGTTTTTCCCCACTAATTAATTGTTCAACATGTGTTATATATATATATATATATATATATATATATATATATATATATATATATATATATATATATATGTGTGTGTGTGTGTGTGTGTGTGTGTGTGTGTGTGTGTGTGTGTGTGTGTGTGTGTACACACAGTGCTACATCCTGACGACTGCACCAGCAAGAAACAGCGCTGTTGGGTCTATTATCTATCAAACCGACATTGACACACATGTCCTAACATTGACAGGTCTCAGCAGTGATCAGTTTCAAGGCCGTAGACTGTTGTTGGAATACATGTAAAGTGACGTTAACACGAATCTCGACATTGATATTCGTACGATCTACCCGACACTGATCTCGACATTGACCAACTTACGAGGCAAAGTTGACAAACTTACATCAACACAAAGTGATATCAGAATGTTAAAGAAAACAAAACAATTTTACAACTGAATACATTTTCTGTTCCAGGGATGTTCAGAATTTTTAGCCCAATGGCATCCGAATCAATCTTGATTTCCATGTTGTACTCATGTCCACCACATCGCGCGACTTACACCGTGACAACTGTATGTTTGATAGAAACTCATAATGTATGTGTGGCCACGACGAGGGGATTAGTGTGTGTCAGAGGTCGACAATAACATCTGTCTTCAGTGCACACAGAAAGCTGTCACAAACCTAGCACCACACATTGTGGGGAGAGCTGGGCTGAGTTTCGTCCTGGCACGATCAGAGAAAAGCAGGTGGAAAAAAAAAAAAAACAGACAAGCAAACAAACAAACAATGACGCTGGCACCACTCTCATTTTGAACTTAAATACTGACGGTACTCATCTGACGATATTAGAATTCGCCTCTGAATTTGAAAAAAAAAAAAATCGTTGAATTATGCAGTGTTACTGTAAGAGAAAGAAAAACTCTCTCTCTGTCTCTGTCTCTGTCTCTGTCTCTCTCTCTCTCTCTCTCTCTCTCTCTCTCTCTCTCTGCGTGTATGTGCATGTGCTCTCATTCACTCACACACACTCACTCACTCACTCACTCACTCACTCACTCACTCTCTCTCTCTCTCTCATTCTGTGCGCGCGCGCGCGCGCGCGCGCGTGTGTGTGTGTGTGTGTGTGTGTGTGTTTTCTCCCCAAACTCAATATAATATTTATCTGCAGTATATGAATTTAGATTTTCTTCCAAACCAACTCTAAATTAACTATTAGATTTCAAATTGTCACAGGCATCTGTAAGGTATACAGGAAACTAAATATCACAATAAATGTGTGCACATGCGTGTGCGAGCGTGCGCGTGCGCGCGTGCGCGCGCATGTGTGTGTGTGTGTGTGTGTGTGTGTGGTGTGTGTGTGTGCGCGCGTGTGTCTGTGTGCTTGTGTGTGTGTGCGCGCGCGCGCGCGTGCTGTGCGTGTGTGCTCGCGTGCATAAGTGTGCATAAGTGTGAGAGAGAGAGAGAGAGAGAGAGAGAGAGAGAGAGAGAGAGAGAGAGAGAGAGATGCCACCTTCAGTTTTCATAGCTACCCACAGAGTATGAATTTAGACACCCACCCTTCCCCTCAGTTCCTCCTTCTCAGGGGAAAAGATTAAGCTGATCAGATTTCAGCTCAACACGGGAAAGAGTAAGGAGTAGTGGACCAAAGTATCCCTGCCATGGACAAGGCAGACCGGGCATCGGCCACCTTCAGGAGGAAAATGAACAAGATCTCCACCTCCCCACTCCCCGGCCCGCCATTAAGAAGGTGGCATGACTCCGAGTATGTACTGACTACTACCTCCGTGTTAAATGTTGACTCGGACAAGTCACACTGATCTGACACCAAAAGCCCAAGCTTACGTCAAAGGCCTCTGGCAAGAGGAATGGAACTCGCAGACGGATAACAAACTGTTCAAAATCCGTCCAAACCTGAGTTTTTACCATGTTCCGGAGGCGGAATTCTGTGGTATTGTCACAGCCAAAAAAGTTCAAAAACAGAATCAACGGCCTCAGCCCCAAGGCAGCCAGTCAGTGAAGGGTAGAAAAGTAACACGTGAAGAAGGCGCCGTAAGAAATAAGTAGCTCATAAACCTCCCTTCACTTCCTTGGCGAGTGCTACACCATGATATGGCCCTTTGCGGTCGGCTGGGCTATAAGCAACATTACCTTACGTTGCCTTCTCGACGTGGCCGTAAAGAAGAAACAGTCTTGTGCCGTTTGCACCAAGGCTACTCTTTTACACCCATTCTCATCTTTTAAAAGGTGAAGAAGTTCTGTGGTGCATTCCATGTCACGTACCACTCACAGTGAAACATGTTCTTTTAGAGCGTTGGGACTTGCATGATGTGAGACATAAGCATTTTATAGCAGACTCCATAAAAACGTTGTTCAGAGATGTCCCACCTGATGTGATCTTTGAATTTCTAAAAGAGATCAACATTTTTCATCTGATAAGAATTTACAGGAGACCGATTTTTAACCAGATTTCCGAAGTGTTTTTAGAAGGTTCTTTTGAAGGGTTGTGTGAATGATTTTTTTTAAACGACTTGTGAGATGACTTCAAGGCAATGACGGCCCTGATATGGCCCTTTGCGGTCGGCTGGGCTATAAGCAACATTACTTTACCTTACCAACCTCACTTACACGAAGAAACTTGTCAGGCAGCAAAGTTCTTTATAGTGGAGTTTGTCATAGACATGCTAAAGCTGAAAAAAATCTCTGGACATGGTCAAGTCTTCAGGCCAAGGAGGCTGCGTCTTCTTCAACCCAGCATGATGAAGCAGGCCAGGAACGTTTCTTTCCTGCTACTGACCCTGGACAGTGATGACGACCAAAAGGTTCAATGCCTCCCTCGGGACAGCCGTGGACGACACATGGAGAGGTGGACAGTTCCACTAGAAGACCCAGACGAGAACAGCTTCGGTGGCTTACGGGTCTCTGCGACATGGAGACCACAGAAGTAGAGACGAGTCTGTTGCCCACACTCCCATGTGGCTGGAACCAGTTCAGTATGTAAAATCATCGGCGGAACTCCACGCACTCTCTCAACTCTTGCCTGGAGTATGATGAGCGCAGAGCGGCGTGTCGCTGCCGTCCTCTGAGGACGAGGTCGTGGAGTTAAGCTTTGTGGATCCTAATCAGCTTTCCATGCCATCCAGAATCAAGAGGTGAACAGGAACCTGAACAAGAACTTGCTAGCCTTCCACAGCATCAACGGCAGGGTGGGTTCCAGCGAGAGGCGTTGTCGGCCACCGACATGTCCTGTTCAGGGAGACACTCACCAATGCCAACGTCAACGACCGTCTCACCAGATTGGTGGTCAAGAACAGGCTGCAGCTGCCGGAGACCTCCTCCTTTAATAGCACCTACCACCCTGCAAGGTAGATCATTGCCTGCCCTCTGACCTTTCCAGCAGGCGTACCAACTCGTGCAAAAGATGCTGGATTACGGATGCTCTTCACGGCTGCCGAAGGTTTAAATGGATGTGCACGTAAATGGAGTGACATGATCGGTGTGCAGACTTGGTCAGGTGGAATCAGAATCACTCATTTGGTGGAGTGCCGGCATCTTGATCCTCGAGGTGCTAGGATTGCGGATTCGAATTTCCACTGGGCTGTGTCAGTACAGGGGAATTATTAACTCGGAGATGACTTTGCCACATATGCCATATCCTGAAAAGTCCTTCCAATGAGACTATAAGCAGAGGTACCGTGTATGAACGCACGCAAATGATCTTGATCGTAGGTAAAAAAAAATCCCATCACCAACTTTCAGGAGAGAAGGCCAGTTTTGGTCGTGTGTGTGTGTGTGTGTGTTTTGTGTGTGTGTGTGTGTGTGTGTGTGTGTGTGTGTGTGTGTGTGTGTGTGTGTGTGTGCGTGCGTGCGTGCGTGCGCGCGCGCGCGTGTGTGTGTGTGTGTGTGTGTGTGTGCGCGCGCGCACGTAGATAGATAGATAGATAGATAGATAGATAGATAGATGGATCATGCATCCTCTGTGACAAATGGAAAAGAAAAAGTGAAAAACTGAGTGACTTATATTCGGCTGAATGACACGGTGTAAACGACTGAAGGTAACGCCAGCTGAGAGCTCTTCAGTCGGTTCTACCCAGGTAGGCAGCCCGTTGTGAAAACGAGAGCGTGGATTATAAAGCGCTAAGAGTTTGATCTCTAAGTGAAAATAGGCACCATGTAAAATCTTAATAATAAAAAGGTTAATAATGACAATAGTAATGATAATAATGATTACAGTAATAATGATGATAACAATAATAATAATAATAACAATAGTAATAATAATAGTAATAATAATTTAAGAATAAGAATGATACGGATGACAGTAACAGAGCACGTTGCCGTGTTCAAGAATCAGCCGATGTCCATAGCGAATGTGATCCACATAATAAGCAACAGCAGATTCAATCAGCGCATTGCTGACCATAGCAACTGAGCGGCATTCATTTTGGACCTTGCTGAATCTTACCAGCCGTTCACTCAAAGCAAAGTTGATAAGTGCATGCTGCTGTGGGGGCTCATAAGTGAAGTGAGGGTTGACACTGTGCAGCCAGTGAACATGTGCTGGTCTTGTTGGGCGATGTGCTCCGGTTAGTTCGGGGTCCATGGCTGTTGGAACTAGTGCAGAGACAGGGGCCAGAGTGCGGCAGTCTGAGTCAGTGAGCATGGGGTCCAGGTGTATCTGAGCCAGAAGGCGCTAAGCGCTAAGTAAC
>JADBJO010001322.1:62500-85000 GCA_016801955.1 Conus betulinus | reverse complement strand
TCCCACAGTAATGATTTCATACCAGTTCTGAATCACTGAACAAACACGGGGTGGATTAGTCTAAATCATGTGTTTATTTACTTGATTTCCTGCTGTGATCCTTTCATTAGACTGACTCTCGGCTTCAGCAGCTGCTGTCGCTGCCAACCGAATTACACAGCAGCTGATCGCTCTTTGCGTTTCGTGTCGCTTGCGGACCGATACACCTTTTTCCATGTTCCAGGGCCTATTCCGTCCACCCGAACGAGCAGTATGCTGTGAAGTTGATTGATATGTATATTCGTGGCGAGGCATGCGTGAAAATCGACTCTTCAATCGACTAGTGGTTGTTAAGGTCAACACGTTTATAGCGTCCGTGACGACCAGGAAATGTACACACACACACACCTGCGCCTCCCCCCACTCCCCCACCCATCCACCCCCCCCCCCCCCCACCACCATCACCACACACACACACATACAAGCTGTATAGGTTCTGTCATTTAAGTACATTACAAAGACACCTTTGCCAAGTAGGTTGTGTTTACATCTGCTTCCGTATGTTTGCTGGTAGCAGTTTGTCTGTCAAAACATGAAACGAAAAAACCGATTTAATCCAAACAGAAAGATAAAATATCGCACAAAGACAAACCCTTTAAATGTTAGTGCGGATCCGCGCAGCAAATCCGGATCAAAGGGCGGATCCTGATTTCGTTCAGCAAGGTCACGCAAAAACTACTCTGCCCATTTTTTGTACCACATTTGGTAAAAGAATTAATGCAGCCTAAAGACAAACTGAACAAATGTTGGTACAGATCCGTGGTGTCGATCTGGATCAAAGTGTGAATCTGTAATCTATAAGCTATTTGATTCGGGCGGCAGGGGTCCGCGCTCTCCTTACTGAACGCCCTACTGGTTGATGAATGCCTTGTAAGTGAACTTACATGCTGCATTTCCCTGTTGCTGGCTGCTTTGACAGTCAGTCTTTTCAAATGCCTGATCTCTGAAAACAGTGTGCGTGGGTGCGCGCGCGTGTGTGTATGGATGTATGTATGTATGTATGTGTGTGTGTGTGTGTGTGTACGTGTGTGTGTGTGTGCGCGCGCGCGCGCGCGCGCGCGTGTGTGTGTGTGTGTGTGTGTGTGTGTGTGTGTGACAGAGAGAAAGAGAGAGAGAGAGGGCGCCAGTCGGAAGCAGACAAAATGTCATGTTTGGGCGCTGGTAACCCTGTACTCTACGGCGCTGAGAAATATTTAAGTAATCGATCGAGTTCCCTTTTAGGTCGCCAAACGCATTTCTTTCTTTTGTTCCTTCCTTTCTTCCCCCCTCCGCTCCTTCCGCAATTTCTTTCAGCTTGGATGGGGTAGAAGCAGGGCAACGGGCAATTTTCATTTCTTATTTTTATTGCACACGCTCCAGTTGGCTTATAGTCTCCAGAGACAGCGCGCCTGCTCTCCTCCTTGGGTTTTGAAGATCGAAGATAGTTGATTGATCAGCCATTGGCGCCTGTCGCCATTTTTAGGGACGCCCTAAACGAGGGATAAGAATGGAGAGGGTGGAGGAGATTGCGGAGGGGTGTGTGGTGGGGGTCTGACAGAACAGCGGAAGGAGGTGGTGTGACGGAGGAGGGAAGAAGAAGTAGGTTAGAGTTGGGGAGGATGTAGTTTACCTGACATGGAAACGAACAAGAAAGTTGCCAGACCGCAAGAGGATAGAAACTGACAATACATTTGCTTAATCTAATGAAAAGATGAGTTAGAGATTCAGAAAAAAAAAAGTCTTTTTTCACTCTAGAGAGAGAGAGAGAGAGAGAGAGGAGAGAGAGAGAGAGAGATACAGAGATACAGAGGTACAGAGAGAGAGAGGAGAGGAGAGAAGAGAGAGAGAGAGAGAGAGAGAGAGAGAGAGAGAGAGAGATAGGGAGATAGGAGGGATGGAGAGAGAGAGAGAGAGGAGAGAGAGAGAGAGAGAGAGAGAGAGAGAGAGAGACAGACAGACAGACAGACAGACAGACAGACAGACAGAGAGAGAGAGATGAGAGAGGAGAGGGAACAGAGAGAGAGAGAGAGAGAGAGAGAGAGAGAGAGAAGAGACGGAGACAGAGAAGAGAGGGAGAGGGAGAGGGAGAGACAGAGATAGGGACGGGGAGGGAGAGAGGAGGGAGGGAGAGAGGAAAGAAAGGAGGGAAGAACCAACGGGACGGAGAGAGAGAGAGAGAGAGAGAGAGAGAGAGAGAGAGAGAGAGAGAGAGAGAGAGAGAGAGAGAGAGAGAGACTCCTTGAGTTCTGTGACTATGAATTAGAGACAGTGAACATAGATCCATGTAAGAGTATATATAATGAAATCATCTGTCCATTGACTAACATAATTATTATTTTATCCCCCAAAACCTGTACACAGTCTTCCTAGGGTAGGTTATAAGAAGGCTGTGACCGTCCTTTATCTGTTGGGGATCTCCTTGCGTACATGTTAACGCAAACAGGAAGGTAGAGGGAGACTGTAAGGTGGGGAGTTGTAGGGCCATAGTGGGTGAGGTAGAGAGGACGAGGAGGCAGGAGAAGTGACAGGTTTTGAAGATACTGAAACGGACGAAGTGAGTTCGATTTCACACCGGGAATCTGTGGCTGCAGTCCAGTAGTGCATGACACTGTATACAACATTAACATCAGGACACAGAAAAAATTCACTAGAAAAAAAAAAACGAACCTAACGAACAAAAACAAGAAGAGGGACATAGAATCTAACATGTTAAAACAGAGAAAGAAAGAAAGAGCGAAAGAAAAAAAAAAAAGAAAAGAAAGGATAGACGAATGAAAGAAAGAATGAACCAACAACTGAATAGAGCAAAAAAAGAAAGAAAGAAAAGAAAAAAAAAAAAAAAAAAAAAGAAAGAAAGAAAGAAAAGAAAAAAAAAAAAAAAAAAAAAAAAGACAGAAAGAAAGAAAGAAAGAAAAAAAAGAAAAGCACCTGAAATTTAACAAGAGATGACTGGAATAAAGAGGCGGAAGTTTAAAAGATTGATAGTAGATGCACACCAAAAATAAATGCACCAATGCCTTGTTTAATGAGTCAAGTATTTATAGACTGGCGCAATTAGATTGTATTGAGGACTTTTTTTTGTCTAAAAGTTGATTCTCCTCGTTTTTTTTCGTATGGCCATCAAGGTACAAGCCAGGCGGTTCCAAGCAGACAGATTAAAATCAAAGGAATGGGGACTATTTGGGGGCTTCCACCTGGCGTAAAGATAGGGTCATGGTTGACTGCAAAGAAATGTGAAGATTGTAAGTGATCGGCGGAAATCTCCCAAAACAAAACAAAAGATGATTGGTAGGGAGTTGTTCTTTTGATTAATAATCAGTTTAACATGAAATTTTGGCTAAACATTATGGTAGGCCTCAAAACGCTTACATGGATTACATAGTGATTTGGGTGCAAAATCCTAATTATGGCGTTTGGCCAGTAGAGATGGGAGAGAGAGAGAGAGAGAGAGAGAGAGAGAGAGAGAGAGAGGGAGTAAGGGAGCAGTGAGTGGGTTGGCAAAAGATGAATGCCGTGATCTCCATCTCCCAATCGGAGGGAAGTTACCAGAACTGGACGGATCACGTATACAATGATGTTTATCACCAAAAGAGACTGGTACCGAAGCCGAAGATGACAAGATGAAGTTTAAACAGACTGGGATCTAATTCATCTTCTTTCTGTTTAAAATCCACTTCATCTTCCGTTGGAAAATAACAGAGAAATGTTGTCGTGAAGAGTTAGAGGTCGAAGAGAAAACATTTCAGAATTATTTTCAGCTGTGTGTGTCGCAATAAATCCAAAATAGTAATGATAGGTAATTGTGCACGCGCGCGCGCACACACACACACACACACACACACACACACACACACACACACACACACACACATCTGCATTCGTTCGTACACGCCCGACAGTCACGAAGATACTGAACGGAGCTGTTAAGGAGTAAGAAGGCTACTTGGAGAAAGGGTTTTCCCCAGAAACTTTATTCATGGTCGAATCCAGCCTTACCAACAGAGTGAGAGAACTGGTTCCAAGCCGAAAGAGACCTTTGTCGCATGATTTTGTTCTGAAGGAATGAATTATGTACGTGTAGGTATCAGCCGAAGAACGGGAACGACCGGAGAATGTGTACAAAATGAAGAATTCAGGTATATATTGTTCAGAGATGTATAATCACTGAAACATAAAAGAGACCTTGTAACGTCTTCTTTTTTCTTCTTACCTTTCCTGTTGTTGTCTCGTCACTACTCCTTCGCTGGTCGTTTCAATTTCCTCCCCCACCCCCAATCACCCCATACACGCCCACAACAATAATGGTCCTATCCCTGCCGTAGTACCGGCAGTGCAAAGTGACAAGTCGGTATCATGACATCGGGAGACAACCCACCAGAGGAGACACTTCTCTGCCTGCCGATCGAGTCACCTTTGTGGGGTCAGAGATGTCATGATGGAGTCACCTTTGTTCTGTCAGTGATGTCATGATCGAGTCACCTTTGTGGGGTCAGTGATGTCACGATGGAGTCACCTTTGTGGGGTCAGTGATGTCATGATCAAGTCACCTTTGTGGGGTCAGTAATGTCATGATGGAGTCACCTTTGTGGGGTCAGTGATGTCATGATGGAGTCACCTTTGTGGGGTCAGTGATGTCTGATGGAGTCAACTTTGTTGTGTCAGTGATGTCATGATCGAGTCACCTTTGTGGGGTCAGTGGTGTCATGATGGAGTCACCTTTGTGGGGTCAGTGATGTCATGATCGAGTCACCTTTGTGGGGTCAGTGATGTCATGATGGAGTCACTTTGTGGGGTCAGTGATGTCATGATGGAGTCACCTTTGTTGTGTCAGTGATGTCATGATCGAGTCACCTTTGTGGGGTCAGTGACGTCATGATGGGGGTGGATACAGGCTCAGGGGGACATAGACCATGGGGGTGGATACAGGCTCAGGGGGACATAGACCACGGGGGTGGATACAGGCTCAGGGGGACATAGACCACGGGGGTGCATACAGGCTCAGGGGGACACAGACCACAGGGTGCATACAGGCTCGGGGGGGGGGGGGGGGGGGGGGATAGACATGAGTTGAACATAGACTTGGACCTCTGTTCAATATAGACTTGGGGGGGGGGGGGGGGGGGGGGGATATAAAACTTGGGGAACATAGGTCTGAGGGCACACAGACTGGGGTATATATACATCTGGGGAACACATATCTTAGCGGGCTTATAGACTTGAGGGACATACAGACATGGAGAACACAGATCTAGGGGCATGTGGACTTAGGGGGGGGGGCATGTGGACTGGACATGTACACCTGGGGGACCCTAGTCCTGGGTTGAAATAGACCAAGGGGATATCACAGACCTGGGGAACACACATCTAGGGGCATATAGACTTGGGTGGCATGTAGACCTAGGGAACATAGACCTGGGGGACATATCGACTTAGGAGACATGTAGACCTGGGAAACATAGACTTGGGAGAAGGGGGGGGGGGGGGTGGTATATAGCTTTGGGAACATATAGACGTGGGGAGCATATGGACCTAAGCGAAACTGTACCTGGGAACATGTAGGCTTGGGGAACATGTAGGCTTGGGGTACACATAGACCTGGTAGACATTCGGACCTAGGGGAAACATAGACTTGGGGACATAAACCTGCTCACATCTGTAGCTGGTAAGAAAGACGGCAGAACATCCATCAATTGTCTAAACAAACGCCTTCAACGTGTAGCAGAACAGAGATGACGAAATTCAAGAGTTCCGAGGCATACGACAGAACACTGACATAGAACGTAGTCAAGAAAGAACGGGTAATAATATATTCTAGCTTCAACAGGAAACTAGTGAAGGGGACGAAGGGGGAGGAGCAACGTGCGCACGGATTTTAAAAAAAAAAAAACGAAAGAAGAGAACCCGACGACAACCCGTGAACAGAAAAACGGACGACGGAATAACAGAATAAGAAGGGGACAAAGAGATACAGTAGAGTGACGAATTCAACAGGACGGCGGGCACAGGGACAAAGCTACACTGCTGCATTACAGTAAAGGGTGGGGGTGGGAAAGGAGAAGCGGGTAGAATGGTTCTACTTTCTCTGGTGGGACAAAGGAGAAGAGGCAGGGAGGGGGGGGGGGGGGGAGGAGGGGACTTGCAAATGATTGGCAGGGGGCAACGCCAATGAGAAGAGAACTTGCTTGTGAGTACGTGTTGTGGTAATGACGGTGATGGTGGTGGGTGGTGGGGGGTGGTGGGGGTCTTATAAAAACAACTGTTGCTAACGGTAGCTCATGTCCCACAGCCTTCACTTCACCTAGCGCTCCTTGCCGTGCCGGGCTGATTCGCTGTTGGCTTCCTTCTCCGGTTCTGCCACCCGTTACACAGTTCTCTCCCTTGCAGTGGACCGCGGCTCTTTTTTATACTACTACTCCAAGTTGTCATCATGGTGAGTGTTTCGGTTTGTTGGTGTTGTTGTTGTCGGTTTTTTTTTTTTTTTTTTTTTTTTTTTTTTGGGGGGGGGGGTGGTGGTGGTGGTGCGTGCTCGCGCGCGCGTGTGTGTATGTGTGTGTGTGTTGTGTGTGTGTGTGCGCGCGCGCGCGCGTGTGTGTGTGTGTGTGTGTGTGTATGTTATGTACTCTCTCTCTCTCTCTCTCTCTTCTCTCTGTGCATTTTTTTTTTTTCCAAATCTGACGATGCGTTGTATTTTCTATCCCTTAATTATTACAATGGTAGAAGCTTATTTTCCGTTGTCATAGTAGTAGTTAGTGTTCTTATTGCTCTGCTCTCTCTCTGTCTCTCTCTCTCTCTCTCTCTCTCTCTCTCTCTCTCACACACACACACACACACGAACGCATGTTTATGCGCGCGTGTATAGGTATGTTGCTGGTTATTGAATCATCGTTGTGAAAGTGTGTATTTGTGTGGTGTGTAAAATGTCTATGTAAAGCGCTGTGAGCTCATGTGAGAAGGGATGTAATCATGGTTATCACTACTTTTCTCGTTGTTGTTGTTAAATGTATTATTTTTTATTGTTATCATCATCGTCATTATCATTATAATGATTATTATTTTCATCATTATTATTATTGTCATTCATTAATTATATATTGTCATTTTCTTGGTTGTATTTGTTATTGTTGTCGCTGTGGTTGTATCTTTTGTTTTCTTTTTAATAGAACACACAAAACAAATAACCAAAACAAGGATAGATGATAAATCTTAGTTCTGTCTCACATCTCTACCCTTGACAAATTATATTTTGTACCTCGAGTCCCCGTCTGTCTGTCTGTTTGTCTGTCTGTCTGTCTGTCTGTCTGTCTGTCTGTCTGTCTGTCTCTGTCTCTCTCTCTCTCTCTGTCTTTCTCTGTCTGTGTCTGTCTGTCTCTCTCTCTCTCTCTCTCTCTCTCTCTCTCTCTCTCTCTCTCTCCTTTCGTCAATTTCTAGGCAAAGACGATGAAAAAGTCTGTCTTGTCCAACCCCCCCCCCCCCCCCTCCCTTTCACATTCAAAGCCCTCCGCTGTCCTCTTTTCTTATCTTAAAAATGCGTGATTATTCATACCTCTGTCTTCAGATTTAATTCATATGTTTGTTTTTTTTTTTTCCCAGTTAATCTCAAGATTAACAGAGATTAAGTGGGAAAATACATGTAACATAAAAATCAAATTGATAAGGTGCAGATTAAATAACATAAGGTACGTTTAACGACTGATGGTCTCCGCTTCTGTCTGTCTGCTTCTGTCGCCGCGTTTCTGTCCATTTTCCTTTTGTCCATCTATCTGTTTCCCTGTCTCTCCCTGCCCATCCAGCTCACTTTTCTCCTCCTTTATCTTTCTTTCTTTCCTTCTGTCTATCTGTCTCTCTAGTTATCTGTCCTTCTGCTGTTTATATATCCCCGTGTCTGTCTGCCTCCCCCCCCCCCCTCTCTCTCTCTCTATCTCTTCTCTCCCTCCCTCCCCTCTCTCTCTCTCTCTCCCTCGCTCTGTCTCCCTCTCCCCCCTCTCTCCTCTCTCTCTCTCTCTCTCTCTCTCTCTCCATATCGAACAATTTAATAATGAGGGGAAAAAGTGCAGACTAGCAATCCCTCCACGACATCAATAATTTGGCACAGATTAAAACAAAGCAAAACAAAGCAAAACAAAAAAGGTGTGTGGAATGGGTCAAAGGGTTATGACAGAAAAAACTGGGTTTGAAAAATCAGGGTGTTAGATTATGAATATAAAATCCTTCTCTCGCAGCACACGGGGACCATCTTGAAAACAGAACCATTCATGTCACATGCTCAGATCCCTTTCGTCCTTTGATTCGGTCTCGTCAGTGAGGTACGGCTGCTTTGTGTCTGTGCTCCCTTGCCATCAAATGGAGATTTGCCAGTCTATAATTCTGTGGTATTGTCACCACCAAAGGTTCAGAAACAGAATCCAACGGCTTCATCCACCAAGGGATCCGATGAAGGGTAGAAGAAAAGTGAAACGAAAAGAAAGCGCCGTAAGGAAATAAACAGTTGAAAAAATCTCCCTGCACTTCCTTCGCAAGTGCTTTTCCGAGGCGGCCGTAAAGAAGAAACAGTTTGTGCCTTTAGCGTACAGGCCACTCCTTTTACACCCATTCTTATCATTTCAAAAGTGAAGAAGTGGTGCGTTCCATTTCATGTACCACTCACATATTCTTTTAGAGTGTTGGGATTTGCATGATGTGAGACATAAACACTTTACAGCAAACTCTACGAAAACCTTGTCCAGAGATGTCCCATGTGATGGATCTTTGAATTTGTGAAAGAGATTAACATTTTTGATCTGATCTCAGATTTTACGGAGGAAAGATTTTTAACAAAATGTTCGGTGTGATTTTGGGTGTGTTTTAAGGATTGTGTGAATGAGGGTTTTTTTTATTAATTTTTTTTTTTTAATGACTTGTGAGTTGACTTCAACTCGGCGACAGCCCTGATATGACCTACTGCGGTCAGCTGGACTGTAAAGCAACATCATCTTATCTCCCCCACTTGGAACACCGATTCACCATGCCAGTGTTGCTGTGTGCAGCGTGAGTGCATCTCCGTGCACGTGGGTCAGGCCGGCGTCCAAATCGGCAATGCCTGCTGGGAACTGTACTGCCTGGAGCACGGCATCCAGCCCGACGGCCAGATGCCCTCCGACAAGACCATCGGCGGCGGGGACGACTCCTTCAACACCTTCTTCAGCGAGACCGGCGCCGGCAAGCACGTGCCCCGGGCGGTCTTCGTCGACCTGGAGCCTACCGTCGTCGGTAGGTTTCGCACGGTATTGAGATTGTGAGAGTGATTGGGTTGGATTGGGTTGGGCTGGGCTGGGTTGAGTGTGTTGAGTTGCTGCTGAGTAGTTATATGTTATGTTGTGTTATATTATGTTATGTTGTGTTATATTATGTTATGTTATGTAATGTTATGTTACTATGTTGTGATACATTATTTTACATAATCTTGTGTCGGGTCAGGTCACGTACATCATATCACAGCACATTATATATGATGTCGTATATATTTAACATACGTATTTTGTTGTCATACACAACATTTTGAAATGTCACGTCACATCACGTCACGTCACCCACGTTACGTCATATCAAATCATTATCATGATTATGCAAAAAGATGCGTGGTATGATACAATATGATATGATATGATATGACATGACATAATGTGATAGGAAAGGATAGGATAGGATAGGATATATGATATAATATAATGTGATATGATCTGATATGATATATCATACTGTACTGAACCCATACAAAGAACATATCACCAAACGAGTCATAGGATCAGATGACCCTGGTGACTTTTGTGAAGATACCAAAGATGAAACAGTACGGACAAAGACTAAATTTGAAAGAAAAAGAAAAGAGGATGGGGAAAGGGAGGGGTGGGTTCAGGAGTCGGTTCATGAACTGCACGCAGTTGAAGGGACAATGGTACGGGTACATTTTACGATCGATTGGCCTGGCAACAATCACCGGGCAGTATTCAAAGCCAGGAGGACGAAGAAGAGGCTGACGGAAGAGAGGTTTTTAGGACAACACAAGGAACTGGAATGGCCTATCCTTCTTCAGCTCTAAGAGGGTCACAGAAGGCATCTATGGGCAGGGATGTATCTGGAAGCCAGGAGTGGTTTCCTTGAAAAAAATGCACAAGTTAACGCACGGAAAGTCAAGGTATTATTGTAGTGCTCAAACAGTCCTTACAGAGACAAAACACGAAAATTATTGTGGTACCTCATCAGTCCTTATTGCGAGTTACGAGACATGCTGGGCAAGACAAGAGAATTATTGTGGTACCTCATCAGTCCTTACTGGCGGTTACGAGACATGTAAGGCAAGACAAGAGAAATTTTGTGGTTTCTCGTCAGTCCTTATTGAGAGTTATGAGACATGTAAGGCAAGACAAGAGAAATTTTGTGGCATCTCGTCAGCCCTTATTGACAGTTACGAAACATGTAAGCAAGACAAGAGAAATTGTGTGGTATCTCGTCAGCCCTTATTGACAGTTACCAAACATGTAAGGCAAGACAAGACAATTATTGTGATACCTCACCAGTCCTCATCGATGGTTACGAGATAGGTGAGAGTTACAAGACATGTAAGACAAGACAAGAGAATTATTGTGACACCTCACCAGCCCTCATCGATGGTTACGAGATAGGTAAGGCAATGCAAGAAAAAGATTGTGGCGCCTCACCAGCCCTAACCGAGGGTTTGAGACGGGTCAGACAAGACAAGAAAAATATTGTTGTAGTACCTCAACAATCCTTACCGAAGGTTTCAGACAGGTGAGGCAAGGCAAAAGAATTATCGTGGTGCTCAACAGGCCTTACTGAGAGTTACAAGACAGGTAAGGCAAGGCAAGAAAATTCTTGTGCAAAGAACTTCAGTCACAAGGACCGCAGATCTTACTGAGGGTCACAAGATAGGTAAGACAAGGCAAGAGAATTATTGTGCAGCTCAACAAGCTTTACTGAAGGTTGCAAGACAGGTAAGGCAAGGCAAGAGAATTATTGTGCTGCTCAACAGGTCTTGCTGAAGGTTGCAAGACAGGTAAGGCAAGGCAAGAGGGATTATTGTGGTACCTCACGAGACCTTATCGAAGGTTACAAAGTATGTAAGACAAGAATATATGACAACAGACTAGCGCAGGTTGTTGCTGTTTTTTTTCCCTTCTATCTACAGTTTGGCAGAGGCAGGAAGAATCGGCTTTTTGTCAGCACTTTTCATTCTTCATTTTCTGATTAAAGTAACAGCGTAATTATTGGGGTCAGGGGCGATAGTTGGACACAGAATCATCGTAGTTTTAAAGTCACAATCTATATAATGTACACGTATTTAGTTATGTTTTGTAACGTGCTTAGAGCCCTCTTGCTAAGATTAAGCACTTTTAAAGCCCACATTAGTTATACTGATATCGTTAATATTTACTGGTAACAGGTTTTGCAGAAAAATTGCAGTTAGAAAAAGAACAGTTAGATTAGTTAGAAATCAGCTCGTTATGCCCTGGAAGGATGCATTTGAAATTTTTTAACATTTTTTACGTCAAACTCTCAGACCCGTTAATGTTGATAACTGACAAGGTCGGTAACACGGCCTAGACTCTCTATTGAGCTGTAGTAGTCATACCTGGGAACCAGGTAAACGTTTAGCTACGGAAGAGACAGTCCATGTTGTACCATGTGGTGTGGTGCGGTGTGTTGTCGAGTGATGTGTGTAGTGTATTGTGGTGCGGTGTGTTGTGGCTCGTTGTGTGGTGTGATGGGATGTGTGTTGTAGTGTGGTGTGTTGCGTTCTAGTGTATTATGTTATGGTGTGTTGTGTGGTGCGGTGTCGTGTGGTGTGGCGTGTTATGTCCTGGTGTGTTGTGTTGTGGAGTGATGTAGTGTAGTGTGGTGTGGTGCGTTGTGGTGTGTTGTGGAGTGATGTAGTGTAGTGTGGTGTGGTGTGTTGTGGTGTGCTGTGGAGTGATGTAGTGTAGTGTGGTGTGTTGTGTTGTGTTGTGGAGTGTGATGTAGTGTGGTGTGTTGTGTTGTGGAGTGATGTAGTGTATTGTGTTGTATTGTGTCGTGTGGAGTGATGTAGTGTAGTGTGTGTTGTTGTGTGTGTGTTGTGTTGTGGAATGATGTAGTGTGGTGTGTTGTGTTGTGTTGTGGAGTAATGTAGTGTAGTGTAGTGTAGTGTAGTGTGTTGTGGTGTGTTGTGGCGTGATGTAGTGTAGTGTGGTGTGTTGTGGTGTGTTGTGGCGTGATGTAGTGTAGTGTGTGTGGTGTGTTGTGGAGATGATGTAGTGTAGTGTGTTGTGGTGTGTTGTGGAGTGATGTAGTGTAGTGTGGTGTGGTGTGTTGTTGAGTGATGTAGTTTAGTGTGTGGTGTTGTGCTGTGTGTTGTGGAGTGATGTAGTGTAGTGGTGTGGTGTGTTGTGGACTGATGTAGTGTAGTGTGTGTGGTGTGTTGTGGAGTGATGTGTTGTGGTGTAGTCTGGCGCGGGGGTGTTGTGACGCGTTGTGGTGTGGTGTGATGTGACGTGGATGTGGCAGGTGGCGTGATCTAGTATTGAACCGCTTTGTTCTATCTCATGCATACGCCCGCAAGCGGCCTGAATGCGATAGGTGTGACTTCATTCTAACGATAACCGTTTTGCTATTCCTCCTGTACCTCTCCTCCTTCTCCCATATCTTCTCACCCCATTTCCTCACCGATTCATTTTACCCACCATCCCAATCCCCGACTTCCAGACGAGGTTCGCACAGGGACGTACCGTCAGTTGTTCCACCCTGAGCAGCTCATCTCGGGCAAGGAGGACGCCGCCAACAACTATGCCCGCGGTCACTACACCATCGGCAAGGAGCTGGTTGACCTTGTGCTGGACAGGCTCCGTAAGCTGGCTGATTCCTGCACTGGACTCCAGGTCAGTCCGTTCTCGATCTCTTTCTTGGGACTTTGCCTTCTGTCTTCTGCCCTCAATGATGGGGGGGGGGGGGGGGGGGGGGGGGGGGGGGGGGGGGGGGGGGGGGGGGGGGGGGGGCGGTGTGGGGGAATGGAAGGTCGCGTTGGTTGGCACCTTTCTCCTGAAAGCATCGTAGCCAGATTCCTGCCCATTGTCTAAGACGACCTCAAGCCGCCCCCCCCCCCCCCCCCCTCTCCCAAGTCATAAATGAGTACCTGTTGTTCTTTACAGAGGGTAAAGCAGAGAAAGAGAGGAGACAGCATGTCCATCACTAAAAGTGATCCCTAGAGAAGATGACGATGTTTCCAGCTTGTCACACCATAACGAAAGTTTTGGTCGATGCAAAAACTTCATTTTTTCAACATTTGTATTGTCTGTTACAGTGTAGTGTGACAGAATGGATGGTATAAATAGGAACTGTCTGTAAATGGGTTTATTCTTTGATCGTCCTCGTCTTTTTTTTTGTCGTTTTTCATCATGAATTATTTATTGTCGGGTTCATTTTAAGATGCACTATTATCACTGCTTTTATGTTTCAAGTAAGCCAATAATGTTATTGCTAATAAAGTTGTGTTTGTTGTCTTGTTGTCTTCTTTTTTTTTGGGGGGGGGGGGGGGGGGGGGGGGGGTATTTGTCAAATTTCTTTTATGTGTCTTTCTTTTTTTTTTTCCATTTTTTTAAGTGTGCTTTTTTTTTTTTCTAGCATCGACACTTTTTGTTTCTTTTCCATTTGTTTTAGATGTCCACTCCCATTGGTTTCACAGATTTTTTTTTTTTCTGTTCTGTGGTCTTTATTTCTTCTTTTTTTTTCCCGTTTTCTTCTGCTTTGTTTCTGTCGTTCCTTCATTCACACTTCCATATGTTTGTTATCACCTGTTTCTCCACTATTAGTCTTTTCTTTGTTTATTCCTCCACACTTTGTATTTTCTTCCCCTTTCTCTTCCTTTTTTTTCTTCTCCGCCCCCCTCCTTTTCTTTTCTCTTTTCTTCTTTCAGCCAGATTTGGCCTTCGTTGTTTCCTGGGCTGTAAACATTATGCCTTTACTTCTTTCTTTTTGTTTTCTCTTTCTTCTTCGGTTTTTCATTTTCTTTTTAATTTTCCTTTTGGAGGGTTGGAAGGTGCGAGTTGAAGGCTTGTTTCATTGTCTTTTGGTACACGTCTTTTTATCTATCTCTTCATTTCGTTATCATATCTATCTCTTTATTTTTCGTTCAACTTAAAAAAGAAAAACACTTTCTTATACTGATGATATCACTTCTGGTGGGACTTTAATGGAGTGGGATATTGATATTGTACAAAATACACAAAGATGATCCACTCTCGGCCCAACATTGATACAGTTGAAGGCGAATAACTATAAATCGGTGCTGTTTCCGGCATCCATTTTCGGAGCAGATATGTTTGTGGAAGTTAAAAGGATGTCATATTTTTAATGTCCTTTTTTTTTTTTGTTTGTTTGTTTCTGGTCTTGTTTCAATTTGTTTTGTTTTAATGCTGATGGATGAGAACGAGGATGATTAAGATGATGCTACGGATTTCCATTTCGGTCTGAGACTACATGACAGGGCTGTACTCTACGCTTCCTTTTATAATATATCTCGGTGTCAACCAGGCCCGAGAGATACAGGCACCTGCAGGGTTGGTCAGAAAATTTGAGCAACACTCTCAGAAACGCACCCATTAAGTGAATGAAACTCGACAGTGTAGTCCCAGTCTTCCCAACTGAGTCCCGCAGCAAACTCTCAATTCTGGGTAGGAGCCGGTCGGAGCAGAAAAACCCACATGACTCTAATGGGATTCGAACCCACGACCTCCCAGCCGGGAGTCCGCGACGCTAACCACTTCGCCACGGCAGCTGGTTCAATGTTGTATACATTGTGGATGTTGTTATTTCTTGTTAATCATGCTGGTATTTGAGACTGAGAATAAAAAAACGACGAGTTTCTTTGTGATTGTGTTTCTCGAGTTAGGAAACGGAACCGTTGAGATTTTAAACGATTGTTGCCGATTGTGCTTATTAAGTCGGTATTTTAAGTTGACACGTAATAATTCTGTATACGGTGGTGATGTTTATCGAGTTCAATGTTTGCTGTTGTCAGTTCTACTACTGCTGTTGTTGTGGTTTTGGTGGTTGTGATGATGGTGGTTGTGTCAACGATGATGTGATGCGCTATGCAGGGGTTCCTGTGCTTCCATTCTTTCGGCGGGGGCACGGGGTCGGGATTCACATCTCTGCTGATGGAGCGACTGTCTGTGGACTACGGCAAAAAATCCAAACTGGAGTTCTCAGTCTACCCGGCTCCTCAGGTGTGTGTGTGTGTGTGTGTGTGTGTGTGTGTGTGTGTGTGTGTGAACATTCTGATCATGAGTTATTATACCCTTCGCATCATCATCATCATCATCATCATCATCATCTCTTCTATTTGATCTTCCTCATACTGTATCGTTGATCTCGGTAGCCATTCTCATCTTTCACATCAGGATCACCTACATCATCCTCGTCATGGTTATCATGTCTGTCCAATATTGCTTCAGGTGTTGTTACTGGTAATGGAATCTATCCTGATGACTCACATCAGCATCATCATTATCGTAATGTGTCATCATAAACATCGTTGTCCGTTTCTGCTGCAGGTGTCCACAGCGGTAGTGGAGCCCTACAACTCCATCTTGACCACCCACACTACCCTGGAACACTCCGACTGTGCCTTCATGGTGGACAACGAGGCCATCTACGACATCTGCCGCCGTAACCTGGACATCGAGCGCCCCACCTACACCAATCTCAACCGTCTGATCGGCCAGATCGTGTCCTCCATCACCGCCTCCCTGCGTTTCGACGGCGCCCTCAACGTGGACCTGACGGAGTTCCAGACCAACCTGGTGCCCTACCCCCGCATTCACTTCCCTCTGGCCACCTACCTACGCCCTGTCATCTCCGCAGAGAAGGCCTACCACGAGCAGCTAACTGTGGCAGAGATCACCAACGCCACCTTTGAGCCGGCCAACCAGGTGTGACATGTTAATTCTTTACTGTGCAAGGAGTTCAGCGCCAAAACACTAGTCTGAGAGATGTTTTTTCTCTGAAACCCTTTTGCCATTAAGTGCTCTCTCTTAAAGCTCTCTGTCCTGAGCTTCTTCCCACTTAAAAAAAACCTGTTTCCTTAGTATTGCTGTTATTATTTCGTGATTTCTGCTTGTGAAGCATCACTCTGTATTCGTGATAGAATGCACGGTGTATTTACTGATGCTTAGTTAGAGTATGTATGTACAAGAAGGATTTTAATGCGTATAATATCGTGTTTATTGCTCTGTCGTTAAAGTACGTGTGTATCACTAAGATTTGTGTGATCATTCTGTCTTATTCATATTCCTACCTTGTGTACGTCTGTACATGTAAAAAAAAAAATTCAGCATTCAAGGAACATGGCTAGAAAAAAAAAATGTGCTGAGTGAAAGAAAACTGTGGAAATTAATTTCCTTGCGTGCGTATTATACGGTTGAGCTTTTAAGGCGTTTTCTGGGTGTAACGATTATCACCCCGTAAAGAATTTCCAAAAGAAAGGAGCATCAAAATATAAAATAGTTTTATATAAGTGTTACAATGATTTTTATTTTGCCCATTTTGAAGTTTGCTCCTGGCCTGTTTATCACGTGCATTGTGTGACTGTGGCAGATGGTGAAGTGCGACCCGCGGCACGGCAAGTACATGGCCTGCTGCATGCTGTACAGGGGGGACGTGGTGCCCAAAGATGTCAACGCTGCCATTGCCACCATCAAGACGAAGCGCACCATCCAGTTCGTCGACTGGTGTCCTACGGGCTTTAAGGTTGGTGTGCAAAGAAATTCAGTCACAAGGACCGCAGCCGTTTCTCAGAAACAGGCGTTCATGTGACGAAGATCGAAACAGCACGATTACTCTTTCGTGGTTTAAAGTCACCTAGTTCTAAAGCTATCCGTAAATGTTGCTCAACGCTTTGAAAAAAAAAAAAACCTGATTTCCCCTTTTTGTAACTGTATTGTGACTTTTGTCTTACACAATGAATTATGCTCAATCATACAAAAGAGATGTAATGTGATTTAAGGAGAAGTAAACAGCAATTGCTAATAAACAAGTACAGTAAGAAACGATGGTGGTGTATGATAAACGCTCTACTACAGTACTCTCCCCTCTTCGTAATTCCATACACGTGATCGCTTGAAAAAACCGGAGGAGAAGATTATCCTTCTTATTGTCCATAACTAACATTACGATAAAAAGCTATGTCCGCCGCCCTCCCTTCATTCCTATTTCGCTCCAGTGGCACACACATATCGCTCCTCTCGCCCTCTACACACTCCAACCTTCTCTCCTCTCCCATTTTCCCAGAATTCATGTGAATGAATGACAGCAGCACACTGGCAGCCTTATTTGTTATCCAGGTGGGCATCAACTACCAGCCCCCTACAGTGGTACCTGGCGGTGACTTGGCCAAGGTGCAGCGTGCACTGTGCATGTTGAGCAACACCACCGCCCATCGCCGAGGCCTGGGCCCGCCTGGACCACAAGTTCGACCTGATGTACGCCAAGCGGGCCTTCGTCCATTGGTACGTGGGGGAGGGCATGGAGGAGGGCGAGTTCTCCGAGGCCCGGGAGGATCTGGCAGCCCTGGAGAAGGACTACGAGGAGGTGGGGGTCGACTCCGTGGAGGGAGAGGAAGAAGGGGAAGAGGAATTCTAAGAGGATGGGAATGGAAGGATCTTCAGACTCTCTCTCCCTGCCACCTCTGCCGCTAGTAGCATAGATAACCAAATAATTTGTCAGTTTCCAGATATTAAGACTGAAGCGTCTAAATAAAGTTTAAAAAGTCCAATCTGTCTTGAGTCAGCGGATGCAGCCATATATGTAAATCAGGTAAATGGGCATTGTGTACAGTAACTGTCGTTCCTCAGTGACAGAAGAGTACACAGTTAGAAGCCAACACAGCTTTGCAACGTCCACCCTCCGCTGTATTTTACAAATCTTAGACAATGAGTTTGGGTGAAGTGCATACCTCGTACCAGGAAAAATACGGCGTTTTGTTCTCGGAAGGAAAGATGTATAATTGTCATTGTATGTACAGGCCGCCTGCTGAATTCATTCATCATATTTTCCCTACATCATGTGAGATACCGGTAAACCAACTAAGGCATTCATGTTATTCTTGAGCAGCTGGGCTGAGATTCGTATTCAGCTGATGACAGATTTAAGAATCTGACACTTTCTCATAAGCCGAGTAAATACGCCCATAGTATCACCATCCTCGTTATCAGTAATCAGGTTCTTGGTGCGTTTGGGGCAAAGTATGAACCCTAGCCGTGGATGTTTCGTTGCAGGCTGTGTCCAGTGTTGGCTTTCACACAGAAGGGGTACCACAAGTAGCCTGCAGAGTTTACGAGATAAGCTTGCCCGGTTTTCCAGGTTATATGTAACTCGTCTCATGACAGAAAATGACGCTACCACCGTTGAATAAAATCAAACGTGATCATTCAAGAGTAGGAGTAATTTTTTTTAATTCGTTCCCTTTTGATTATCTTTAAAGAGGGTTGCGGTTAATGTCACTGGCGTGTTCTTGTTTAGTTGAAGAACGAAAGATACAATTCGTCTGATTTTGTCTTATCGAGACAAATTGTTTCGCACGAAGTGTGGGAGAAGGGTTGTCTGCTGAAGATCTACAAGAAACGATGTAGCGGAATGTCCTGAAATATTTGTTGTTTATTGTTAAGGAAAGAAAGAAACGGACCATTCGAAAATTAGTGTTTAGTAGTTGCAGTGGAAAAAAAAGGGCGTTCGGACGACGTGAATATTCTGAAATGATGTTTTGTTAAACAAGGCAAATAAAGAGAAATTTTGATTCCATTTTGTTGTTTTGTGTTACGCACGCGTACGCACACACAAACACACACGTACGCACGCACCCTCGCGCGCGCGCGCGCGCACACACACACACACACACACACACACACACACACACCGAATTCATGTTGCTTGAATTCCAGCCGGCGCTAGGAGTCAAATCAGAGCTTTGTCTGTCTGTCTCTATTTTCTCTATCTCTCGCACGCACACACACACACACACACACACACACACACACACACACACGAACACGCATACGCGCGCGCATAGTGGACCCAGCGCAAATGAGCGTCCCTTCTGAAGGACGAAGACCACCACATCCACCCACCCACATGTCCCACGACGACCTAGTCAACACGAAAACCTGTCACGTGATCATCCAGCTATGGATGTGGGAGAAGACACCAAAACTTGGTCAACAAGACACAAGGGCAAAAAAAAAAGTTACAAACTTTAACGGTGATTTTTTTTTTAACGACGGCCAGTGAGGATAACAAAGATACTGCCACAGAGTTCAATTTTGAAGCGAGATGGACAACAAGGAAGGGTTGAAACCCTGCATTTCCTTTCATAACGTGTTGAAGTTACTGAAGTTGCGAAACACTTCCGAGACACATCTGTTGCGTGGAGAAAGCTTGAGTATGGTTTAAGTGTGTCCCCTTTGATCCCACAGAATACTCGATAGTTCTGGCAGGAATCGACTTCTTAGCCGGGATTTTGCGAGATCAAACACAGCTCCACAACATGTGTCTGGTAAGCTCTCTTTCAAGTAATCTTTGTCTCTGCATAAGCTCTCTCTCTCTCTCTCTCTCAAGTAATCTTTGTCTCTGCATACGCTCTCTCTCTCTCTCTCTCTCTCTCTCTCTCTCTCTCTCTCTCTCTCTCTCTCTCTCTCTCTCTCTCTCACTCCGTCTCTTTCCTACATTTTCACACACACACACACACACACACACACACACACACTGACACAAACAGACACACGCTTATTTATATGCTGACAAACGATATATCACCGACAGAATTCCAGTTGCAGTATTTATTAGCTTAAACAAGACAAAAAGTCTTCGCTGCAGTGACACATCACAATCCCAAGACACCAGCAAGGAAAACCAACAAGTTTTCATCACGTCCAAATTTCATCAAGACCTAAACGTTGGGGGGAAAAAAGAATCAAATTTCATCCGATGAACAGTCAGAATGTATGGAAATAAAGGACACTTTTACGCCGTGCTTTGTTTCTCTTGATTATAGAAGTAAGACCCGAGATACACAAATATGGTAATATGCCATGATTTCTTGATGCAAACTGGAAGTTGAGTTTGCTGAGAAATTTCGAATGGACAGACAAATGCTCAGAAGCTGTAAAAAAAAAGAAAAGAGTAAGGTAGAAAAACAGGAGGAAAATCTACGCTACTAGATCAAGGGCAGAGGCCCGAGGCTCTCATAAAAAAAAAAAACAGGAGAAAACAAACACAAGCTTGTGAGGACTCGGATAAATCAAAACACATCTACCACACACAAGTTAACTCCCTTTCTGCTGAGTTCATCTTGATCGCAAGAGAAGAGTCCGGAGAGAGAAGAGCAGGAAGCATGGTGGGTCAGATATTGGTAATTCATTGTAATGTCTACAAGAATCGACTGTGCAGCAATTTCTTACTATCGTTACCTTCTGGCGTTTTTTTTTTTTTGTTACAACAAAAGTTCGTCTTCTGGATTCTCTTTTTTTTTCCCCCGGAATACTCTAATTCTGTCTTGGCTGACCTTCTGCCTCACCTAGCTCTCTTCGCGCTCCATTTCAGTCCCTCTCGTTTTTCTCCTGTTCTTGCCATTCTCTACTTTCCTTCTGTCCCTGGTTGTCACCTGTTGTCATTGTACGTCGTTGTAGAGGTAAGTGACCCAACCGGCATCAGATAGAAACCAGCACTAAAGGGACGTCAGTGGAATGGAGTGCCATGGTCAATGTCACAAAAGAAGCTTTGTTTACTTTCTTTCTGTCCAGTCAGTGCCAGGCCCCAGACAGTCCCACAACATGCGCCCCATTTTCTATGACCCTGCGCCATTTCTGCTATGGCCATCCTGATGCTGTTCTTTTCTATCATCCCTTTTCTGTCGTTTCCATTCTATTTTGCAATCTTTCACCCACCAGCCCACCTTCATTTCTTCCCTGTTCCCTTTGTGTAGCCTTCCGGTATTCTGAATCCTTTTCTGGTGTTCGCCATGGTTGCATTCCCTGTGCGGGCGGTATTTTGTCCCCCCCCCCCCCCCCCCCCCCCCCCCCCGTCATAATGGTCTTTCTATCGATTCCAGTAGTGTTCATGTTCTTCTTTTATCTGAATTCATAAGTAATTATGGGGCAGTCTCTAGGTTTGTTTCCTGTCCTGAGTGACAAATATTATTGTTGGCCTTTCTCACTGGGTATTGTGGGTTGTAAAGTCCCGTTTCATCACGCTCACAGCATGCCAATGAATCCTGTATCAAGCTATCATTCTTAAAGTTATTTTCCTGTCCTTGTCCAAATCCAGTTTTCGTGCAGGACGACAAGGCCGGCGGTTCCTCCGAGATCTTCACTGGCTCTCGGGGCTCTCGGCAGCTGAGAAGAGGTCTGTTTGATTGGAGATAGGGAGTGTGTGTACTGGTCGTAGAACATTTTGGGGGAATAGTAGATGTTGTGTCTGCCTTGAGGTCCTTCCAGTTCTTTGGTGATCTGGTGGTCGAAGTTCCCGCACAGCCCACACAGTTTTGTACTGATACACCTCGCTCATCTGGCAATGCACAACACAGGGCTTTGAATGAGATGGTGCGCTGACGCTGCTATTAATAAAACAAAATCGAAGTCAAGCTTGCTTTGTGTGATTTGTACTCGAACTACTGTGAGCACAGGGCAGACGTGAACTGTGTGATTCGTACGCTGACATTTATAGTTACAACATGTGTGCTTCTTGTATTTATTACTGAAGATATGTGCAGACGCAAAACACACATTACAATGTAAATTATATACAACCATAACTGTAAACACACATGACACGTGGATTGAGTAGGATGTAGACCAACATCTGCAACTACAGAACATATGGATTTTGTCAACTGCACACAGCAGTCTGTAAACACGAAAAACATATGAGTCATATCCATGTACGCGGGATAACAAATTACGTTATCTTTTCACTGACACCTGTGAGTGAGTTTCTCTCACGAATATGCAGCAAACATGAACTATGCATTCTGCACATAACCCATAACCACACAGGCGGGGTACATAAGCAGCGTTATTCTCGTAAACACATGCATCTCGCATGTGATATAGGGAGTGTGTACTTTTCGTAGAACACACACACACACACACACACACACACACACACACACACAAGAAGAGAGAGAGATAGAGATAAAGAGAGAGAGAGAGAGTCAGACAGACAGACAGAGACAGAGACAGACAGACATGCAGGCAGACAGACGGAGAAAGAGACAGAGACAGAAAGACAGAGAGAGATAGACAGACAGAGACAGAGAGACAGATGACGATGACGGTGCGCAAACAGCACATTCGAAGCACTCGTTTTTTCTTTGCTGCGAAATCAAACCACACAAGAATGAAAGAGAAGCAGGTGAACCGGACAGACTGCAGTGAGACAGAGAGGAAAGACGACTGACCTCGA
>JADBJO010001322.1:50000-57500 GCA_016801955.1 Conus betulinus | reverse complement strand
GGCTTGGAGGGGCTGGGCGAAGTCCACTATGGCATGCAGACTGTTCTGGTTGACGAACGGCATGGGTGCCATCACCGTGGACCTGTCGTAGTGATCCACGAACATCTTCGTCATACACTTGTCCATCCCTTTCGTCAGTATCTCTGGCATTTTCTGAAGAACGAAGACAGTGCGTCACCAAACATGTGGCTACTTTTCTTCAAATGAGTACGGGTTTTTTTTTTGTTTGTACCACTGTCATACAACGACTTGCGCATAATGGTTTTAAATGAAGAAATTACAACTGCTTGTGAAGCCAATAAGGATGATCATAAATGTTATCACTTTTTAAAGCTTATATTGTTCTATGGGCTTGAATCTATCAGTATAATCATGAGCAAACATCAGATAGATTTTGTAACATCATGTGAAGCAGACAAAATTCTGCTACTGGCGTTGGTGTGTGCATTCATGTCCTATCTCACCATGTTTCGCGTGGTGAAACAAAAATTGATGAAACAGAAATCTACTTGTATACGATAGAAACGAAATGAGATGGAAGAAGTAAAGTGAAATATCTGTCAGATTAAAAATTGCCACAGTTAAGATTGATTCTGACAAAAAATAACATCTCACCTGAGACACATGACTCCACGTTCAAGGTTTTTTTTTCATAGTGTGCACACAAAATGTTATCCTACCTGAGAACTGAGTTAACCTGAGAACGCAGTTTGAGTTGTCACAGGAGAAGTTTTGCACAGCACAAACACAAACAGAAAACTTTACTGCACCTGACCACATAATTTCACTTTTAAAATAGAAATTTTTCACTCGACACAAGCATACACGGAGAATTTTTTTTTTTTTTTTTATCTCATTTGACAACATGACTCCACTTACAAGAGGGAACTTTTCTCTGGCATTCACACACACAACATTCTATTCTTCCTGAAAAGCCAGATTTGTCTCAGGCAGACTTTTTCTCCAGTATACGCTTAGAAATTGTATTTCGCTTGACCACGATATTTCCCTCGCGCTAAAGGGAACATTTTCACATGGCATAGACACATTCGCCTGCACGGACGAGAACTCGCATTCCACAAGTGAACTGAAAACACACCAGACACCAATTACGAGGAATGTGCTGAATTCGATGAATTTCAAAGGCCAACACATAGACTGATACAGGGTAGCATAACATGATGTGAAGAGAGTATTTAAAAAAGAATGAAGACAAAGCACAACCTAGTTTCCTATACTCCTTCTCTTCGTGAAAAATCAGTCTCGTCCTAAATACAAATGGGAGAAAAATAGACTTCAAGGACTAGAGGACAAAACTGAACTCTTTTACTGATTAAGCCTCGCCATTTTCTCCTTTGCATCATCAACAGCAACAGTATCCCATAGGGGACAAAAGAACCCCCAAATCTCTCTGATTGGTCCTTTGACATGTGCACGATTCATATTGCCATGGGCCCTAGATGTGAACACATCATCAGAAACTGACCCACAAGGCTTGAAAGGCGACATGCACGTGGTTGTAGGTGTTAAGTCTCATCTCTGTCTGGATGATGCACTTGTCCAGTTTAGGCCGACCAATGAGCGTGCCCTTAACCGCATTTGCCACACAGGTGTCGCGCGACTCTGAGAAGAACTGCGCCTGTTCCCACAGCCTTTGTGGCAGCGACTTCCGGGCCAGGATCTACAAGTGCAAAGAAAAAGGAAAGAAACCGGGATTCTAATGTTATTTCACATATACACAGTCATGGACTTTGTGACGTTTGCAAAAATCATGGTATTGTATATGAAGCGTGTGTGTGTGTGTGTGTGTGTGTGTGTGTGTGTGTGAGAGAGAGAGAGAGAGAGAGAGAGAGAGAGAGAGAGAGAGAGAGAGAGCGAATTCATGTGCACATATATGGAGGGGGCACACAGCAGGAACAGAGGATGAAAAAAACGGTGGTGTGGGTATAAATGCATATGTGTGTTGCATGTGCATGTTTATTGATATTCTGTGCGTTACTTTTTCCAGCTTGCAGCGTGTTGTCATATTCTCCCCTCCCGCATATGGCCTAAAGTATAAAATTGTCCGAGTTTCTATCTGTCTGTGCGTCTGTCTGTCTGTCTGTCTATCTGTGTCTGTCTGTCTCTCTCTCTCTCTCTCTCTCTCTCTCTGTTTAATTATTTGTCAAGAAAAACAAACAGCCTGAAATCAAAATAAGGTGGACGCTATTAACAGTGGAGAATGTATAACACAATTTTTAAATTAAAATGGAAAAAAAGAGCAATAATGAGTGTGAAAACACAAACATTATGATACGCAAAAGTTACTGATAGAAAAAAAATCAGCACTGGGGCCGGGGTTCAAATGAGAACAACCAGACCACGCAGTTGAGTATTAACCAATTTCTTGCCCAACACTGCAAGTATCTGTAGTCCCGGTTCTGACTGACACAGGCTTCTGAATAAAAACAGTACAGCTCGTGAGGAATCTCAAACCATAACGGAAAACCATGACATCATGGTCACGATCCTCAGTTTCCTTGACAAATAATCACAACGTGACTCTAAAAGCAAGTCCAAAGGCGTAACATTGTTCATACCTTGCTCTTTATTCATGGTCACGTTTGAATGCTTTTCCGCATCCAACTACAAGTAGTAAGTTCGTGTCAAAGTCTAAGCTGTCCGACATGATGACAGTTCATGGGACTCTCATTAAAGGAATTCTATGACTGTCTTCACTTGGGAACATGTGAAGGGGGGGGGGGGGGGGGGGGCACTCACTCCACGTGAGCCCGCAACTTTGCGGTTATTGTCCTCGGTAGGAGCCGTTGTTCAAATAACATTGCCTATATCGAAATAGACAAATCTAAACCCAATCAAAGTGACCGAGCAGCAGTGCGGTTTCTCCTCTTGTGGGTGCTGTCCTAGTGACCTGAAATCGATGGCTCCTCTGGACTTCTAGGGTGCTTGACAGGGATATGTATACTGACGCACAGAGAGGAGCGAGGCGGTGAAAACTAGGGGTGGTCTGGGATGGAACAGCGTGGCGATGAACTGAGGTGCATGAGAGTAATTCCACCACTAAGACAAGGAAGATGAGGCACAAGAAAAGGAGGAGAAAACACAAAGAAAAAATCAATATCTCTGTCTCCCTGCGTTTCAGTTACACGACACATACGCACACGCAAATGCACACGCATCCTTGTCCTATACTCGGTGTCACCTTGATAGCCAAGCTGTTGTTGGAGTTCCAGAAGGTGATGTTGGCCACAAAAGACACGCCCTGCACGGGGGGAATCGTCATGTTGGGCCACTTGGAGATACCGTCCTCGGGAGATCTGGCTGCTGGAGGTGTCATTGTCTGGCTCCTGAAAGGTCATCCGTACCGCGCTGTGTTAGGCTGTGTTGTCAGGTAACGCGTTCTACGGGATAGCTCGTAAGCTGTTGTGGCGTATTGTTGTGTTGAATCGCATGGCATTGTGTAGTATGCAACTGCGCTGTTTAGCTCTCCATCGCGCTATACTATATAGTGTTTCACTTCTGGTACACTAACCTAATTATCTGATGTGGAAACCAGGGTCATTCAGTGTCAGAAGTGTAATATCAAAACAAAAACTGATCCCCCAAAGTAAACAAAATCTGAAAGCGTACTGATATTCGATATTCATCTCTGGTTCATCAACTCGAGTGCAAAGATCAAAAACGAGGCTGGGAGATGGAATCATCGCGAAAAGCGAAGTTGTTGGCAACCACCACCTCTGTACCCCTGTACAATCACATAATCCCCAGTTTCAGAAACTTCCCTGTGGCCGAAGGCCCCCGTGTCTCATCAACTATTTCTGTGTATGTACATACTGTTGTTTGTTTTACTGTTACTGATATGCGAGTACGAAAGAACTTCTCCCATACATCATTTTTACTATCAAACAAGACACTTCTCATCACCTATTTCTGTGTATATACATGCTGTTGTTCGTTTGTTTTGTATTTGTTTTACTGTAACTGATATGCGAAACTTGGAATGAACGGAAAAGAGAGAATGCTGCATGACGGTATGCATGGAAACGACGGCTGAGCCAAAAAAGAACAACATGATAATGAATGTGAGGCTACCTAAAAATGAGCAGGACAAAAAATGGTTGTACCAATGTGAATTTCAAAAAGGTAGGAGAATGAAGGACAAAATGATATAAAAGAGAGGAGGACAATGGGGTAGCAAGAGAAAAAAGAGGTTGGAGATGAAGGACGATTTTGCATGGGCTTGAGTGCTTACCTACATGTAAATGATACCGTTTACAGTGACACAGATTTTTATCGATTACACCCAAAGACAAAATATTCTAGCCATAAACCAATAGGGATAGTCTTGTGAAAACGATTATATAACTTGTATACCCTAGTCATGATGTTTTGTGGTCGGAGCTACCCAGGAACACATTTTAAAAAAACTTTACCACTGTACGTCACTTTTACAGTATGTCTTTAATATCTTTAGTACAGTCTCAGGGTGTCGTGGGACTCTGTGGAAGGATGTTTACTATGTGCACAGAATGCTGTTAGCTGGGATGGCTGGTTGGAGTATGCTGTTAACTTTTTAATGTACCCACTTTTATTCAGTTACAAAAATCACTTTAAATGCACGTGTATCCCTGGCAAATCTAGAGATTAGTGTCATTTTGTTTGAAACAAAGTTTTAGTATATGTAAACATATTTTGTTAACAACGTATTTGCCTGATAGCATGTCTTCATGATTACGTGTCCAGGTGTATATAGCGGGCCAGCGTTTGTGTCCTGTGGAATTGTGAGGTGTGTGTGTGTGTGTGTGTGTGTGTGTGTGTGTGTGTGTGTGTGTGTGTGTGTGTGTGAGAGAGAGAGAGAGAGAGAGAGAGAGAGAGAGAGAGAGAGAGAGAGAGAGAAAATAGCCCCACTTATAACCATAATCAGAGCGCATGCGTCTTTACACTTATGTCTGTGTGTGTGCACCTAGTCGCCAGTATTTGCATCCATGTGTATGGGACGTGCGCTAATTTCCTACATATTCGTAGTGCACGTGTTCCTGTTTTTTATCTAGCCGTGTATGACTCAGCAATGAATTACTGCCGATCCTGGTCGACCATCAGGGACACTGGAAACATACTGTAAACAAATTCGATCTCCTTTAGTGCATCCAGGCCCTTAAAAGCATTTTTGACCGGCAGAGAGACAGACAGACAGACAGAGAGAGAGAGAGAAGAGGGAGAAGGCAGGAAGAGAGGGAGAGGGATCAGGAGAGTGAGAGAGAGAGAGAGAGAGAGAGAGTGAGTGAGTGAGTGAGTGAAAGAGAGAGAGAGCAATATCACCGACCGAAAAACAGCGCTGTGCTTACTTAGGCTTCTCAACACCCTCACTCTCTTTCGAGACCGGATCCCCTGTGAGAAACTTCGACAGACGAGACCATAAAGACATCACAAACCTTGTATCCAAAGGCCTTGATGTCTTCGTCCTCGTCGTTCATATAAGGAGCCTTCGGGCTCAGGATGTGAGGAATGTCGATGGGCTGTTGGCGATTCTTCTGATACTGGCTCACGTCGAAGGATTCGATCTCGACCTCCAAGGCCGCGAGTTCGGTAGTCTGCATAGATGACAGACACATCATTTCTGATGGAATGGAAGGCACGTGTAGGTAGGTTTTCATCGTTAAATGACAGATACTCGGCAATGTTTTCAGAACTCAGCACTCAAGAGTGGCCAGTTTGAAATTACACGACCTGTCTTTCTGTTTCTTTTTTTTCCTTTTCTTTCTTCCTCCCTTCCTTTCTTTCTTTCTTTCTATCTTATTTTCAGAAAATAATGATAAATCAAGGTCGAATTTCACCGTTTCCGTTTATCGATGGAACATCGCATCCGCAAAACTCCTTTAACATTTTTGTTTTACGTTCCAGGATGGCAGTAAACAGGCAAATGCCCGATTAGAAAGCTTAGAAAACTGACTGCATGCCTCAAAAATATCTAAATAGCACCACACACACACACACACACACACACACACACACACACACACACACACACACACACACACACACACAACTAATCACTCATTCCCTCACTCACTCATAAAAACTCGCTGACAAAAAAAACCCACTTAACTGGGATATCAACTCTGGAAAGTGGTATTGAAATGTGAGCAAAATAGTTAAAAATGAAATATTCAAACATTGATGAAAAAGAAAAGCACACTGCATTCGTTCATGCACGCGTGCACGCGCGCACATACACGTACACACACACACACACACACACACACACACACACACACACACACACAGGTCTAAAATCACTGGATGTGGTTAGACGTTAAACTGAAGACATATACTCTCACACATATGCTCGCGCGCACTCACACACAAACAGGCACACATACTTACCTTTTCACGATCCCGGATTTGGCATCTTCGCTGTCCTTTCCTTGTAGGATGTATTTAGGTCGTTGTAGAGAGAGTTCAATTTGATGATGACGTCACTAAAGCTGTCCATAATTTCCGACTCGCTACCCGCCGCCGCCAGGGCCCATTTCACCTTCTCTTTATTCCAACCAATCTGTCTTGTATCATCTGTTTTAAACACACACACACACACACACACACACACACACGCGCGCGCGCGCGCACACACACACACACACACACACACACACACACACACACACTTGTCGAAAGACATAAAATCAGACTCCTCTCTCTCTCTCTCTCTCTCTCTCTCTCTCTTTTTCTTTTTTTTTTTTTCTCTACCTCCACACTGTGTGCTGTGCTTTTTGAACAGATTACAGCCTCGAGCAGATACCATGATCGCTGAGCAACAGACTGAATTCCTCGAAGGCAGACGTACAATGGAAATGATCTTTAACCTATCTACCCTCTGCGAAAAAAACTCCATCACCACAGGAGTTCTACCAAGTCTTCAGATTTCAGTATATTCGAAACAGTCCTGCACGTTGCGCTACGGACCACAGTGAAGAAATTTAATATCGGGCAGAAGCTTATCAACACCTCCCAGCAACTGTGCTCTAAAGCGATTTGTGCGGTGCTCATACAGGGTGCTATACGATTCCTTACTTCAGCTGGAGTTCGTCTGAGCTGCCTTCTATCTCACTCCCCCTTTTTTAACATGTTCCTAGAACGCATCATGATGCATTGACGATCGCGTCAGCACAGTCAGCACTGGAGGAAGTGCCATCACAAATCTTCGATTCGTAGGTGACATTGATGACCTTGCAGGCAATAAACAAATACTTGCCACGCTTGTTAAACGACACAACAAATACGAGCATGGACATCGGCGCCGACAAGACCGAGTTAACGGCGAGCCATAACACCACCATCAGTGCTGATACAACCGTCCGCTGTCAGAAGCTAGAATCTGTTCAACAACTAACACACGTGGAATCCATCGTATCATTAGGGACCCAAACCAGAAGTCCTCTAAAGGGCAACAAAGACAACAGCACTGTCCATGTTAAAGGAATGACAAGAATATCTCTATGA